>SKCR01019222.1:0-43832 GCA_019454045.1 Zanthoxylum bungeanum
TTTAGTTTACTATATGTAGTTACTTTAACATGGCAGATGCGTATAGCTATCTGCAAGTGACTTCATTATCTGAGTCCAAACGTTCTTAGGTAATAGAACTTCATGTCATTTATGCAATCTTATTTTCTTTTCTCCATTGCAGCTTAAGCCTATTCACATGCTGAACTTGGCAGATGAGCTCTCCAGGTTTGAACCAGATGGTTTGGATAGTCTTTTTGTAAGTTTAGCCCTTCTTTCCACTGAATATTGTTGCAAATATTTGTTATAACGTGAAGATATTTTGCTGCATAGCTATGATATTGATCCTTTAACCATGGACTTGGAGCTGACATATGGGTTTACTGGCTCTTTGGATAAAGAAAACAATTTTTTTTTCCATTTTTTCTTTTTCTGTTTCTTCCCAGCCGGCTTTTGAGAAGCCTGAGAAGGTCCAGAAGAAGAAGCACCAGTGACCATGAAAGCAGAACTATTCTTATTCATGTCATCTTGATCCGTCAGCAACATATTGTGCAACTCAGAATAGGTGGGAATCATCTTATGCATGTTAAAGTTAACAGTAAAGTCCTTGAAAGACTTAGGAAGAGATGCGAGAATCACACTATTCCCGAGGCGGTTGTCAATAGGAATTTCCATCCTTTCGAGCTCTTCGATACAATCTATTAGCTTCAACACATGTGGGCTAACAGGTTTTCCCTCCGGGAGGAAAGTATGAAAAATCTCGACAGCCACCTTATGCATCTCTACATGTGGTCGATCACTGAATAGTTCCTTCATATATAACAAGATGTATCCGGAATCAGGCATCGGCATATACTTCCTCTGTAGTTTTCGGCACCATAGATCCTAAGATGTATGACCGGACTTTCCGATCATCATCCTTCCATCTTTTGAACGTCTCACGTTCCTCATCTAAAGCATCATCTGAAACCCTTGCGGGCATTGGGCGATCTAGAACATATTCAAGTTGCTCCGCTTGACAGAGAATTCAGAGATTCATGAGCAAACATTATAATTAACAGCACCCTGGATCCTATGCATATCAAGTATATGCGAAAGCGGGTTTGAAACCGACATTATGTCTACACAAGATAAAACAAAATTAAGCGGATAAAAATATTTAAATATCATGATAAAAATACTAAATAGAGTATGAAATTACTTTTTCTATAAAGTACCCACGCATTGTGTTACATATTCTTTATAATCTCTACAAACAAGAATACATAAATTTAACTATTAAATCTCACAATGAGAAGTAGATCCTTATTGACATTTACGACGGTCTCACGCTTTAGCAATATTGACCATTGTAAATTCGAGAGGTAGACAACTATTGTCAATTGCATCTCATGCAACTCTTGCATTCGGTCCTAAATCAATCTTATCCTCACGCTTTAGCAATATTGGATAATACTTTCTCTTAAATTTGACTCATCTCATGTTTAACCAGATAAGAACAAAACATTATAAACAATCCCTCACGCTTTAGCAATATTAGGAATAATCATAATGGTTTAACTAACACCATATAGATAAGCCGGACCATGTCATATTTGAAGGGGTTTTATTGCGGATATCCGGTAACGCAGCGGAAACAGTGGAAAATCAAATTTTCCGATTTCAAAAATTTTTCTCGGATTAATTAAATAAACATATTTATTTAATTATCCAATAATTAAATTATGAAATAAAATTCAAAAAATCAAATTTATGTGAATTTACCGAATTGCCCTTACACTTTGTATTTTGTTAATTTTAGTCCGAAATTGTTCAAATCAATTTTGGATGATTCTAAATCATTACTAATATGAATTTAACATGTCACAAATTTCAAAACACAAATTGCAACCAAAAACCCAAAAATTATTAGCCTTGGCCGAGAGCCTCCTTAGGGAGCATAATGTGCATTTTACACTTTCCATGTTCAAAACACATCAAGATGAAATCCAATCAACATAAGATTTCATATGTATCATATACCCATCCAATACACAACATAAATGAAAAGCCCCAAATTTGGAAGTGGTCTTAAACCCTAATTTTTCAATTTCTTCAAATTGGACAAATTAGACCAAATTGGTTAAATAAATTACTTCAATCATGTTTCTTCCATCCAATTCAAGTATCAACTAAATGAAATAACTATAGATCAAATCTAGGTCATTTAAGAGTGGGTCAACAACTCTAGATTAGCAACAAAGTTCTAAAACCATGAAAAGAATGCTTATTACTACACTAGTTACATTCTTCCAACTTCATACATCCATAACCCCTTCATCAAACTTTCATCCATCAAAAACACAAAGAATAATGAATAGAAAAACTTAAGAACATCACCAAGTGAAGCCCACAACAAGAGGAATAAATTACTCTCTAATGGAAGGTTGGAAATACTTACTAAATTCCAAGCTTTTCTTTGATTTCCTTTTCTTTTCTCTCTACCTTCTTTGCTTTGTTTTAATGGAGTTTGATAAAGTGTATTAGGTTATCTAAACCCTAAATGAACAAAACAATATATACTTGTTACAAAAGTGCCTTGGCCGAATTTGGCCTAAACAAAAAAATAAGATATATTAATTTCATTTCATTTGAATTTCATTTTGCCAAGTTGATAAAATGATCATTACACTTTAATGATAATTTTCAACAAGTCAAAAATGGCAACTAAGTCATTAAAACAAATATAAACCTTAAGATATTATATTTTAATTAATTTAATCATTTAACAATTAAATAATTAATTAATTAATTAAATACAAATATATTAAATATATGTATAATATTTACATTAGATATTAATTACATATATTCATTTATGATATTAGTCAAATATCTCAATTTGATAATTAATCAATGTGTATTTGAATTAATCAAGCATTAATTACAAATACACAAAAATTAAGGAAATGACTATCGGGTCACTAAACATGTATTTTACGTTTAACCTTTAAACGACTTTATAAATAATCAATATTATTTATAATTGTTGCCCTAGTGCTCTACGAGTATATTTCATTCGTGAGACTCTCTAAATTCAGGCATATCCGTCACGAAATCCAATTTCGTGTCCATAATTTATCCACCCGTAAATTATGACGATCACGGATAAATTCGCTGAATCATACAGGTCGAGGTCATGGAAAATGTATAATTCCTCCATCACAGGTATCCGGATAAATCCCAGAGATATATATGTAAACGTCAAATCTCTATAGGGATTATCCAGTCGACTATTCTATTAGCAATCTCAAAAAGAACATTTAGAACTAACTTCTAAATTGTACCACGGGCCCATGGATTTTATCTGATTGCTAATCATATGGACTACCTATGCTCTGATACACAGAACTGACGGATCCTATCTCGATACACACAGGACACCATGAGGATCTATCTACACCCAACGAACAGGCGGAGGTCTGATCTAAATAGATCGGTGACGTGACTGCCATCTAAGTGTAGAAGATGTCTCATGTGCCCACAGTGGCATCTCAAGTCTAAGAATCACAAGTGCTACTCAACCCGACAAGATTCTTATTGACGTTGGTGTACCATCCATTAAGAATCTTCGGTGAGTCGTTCAGTGTTTATCCGCTATAAACACCTACACGTCTATACTAGTCTCCAAGACTTATGGTTCATTGAGAAACCATTGGAATCATATATTCCAGTATACGACATGTACCGGTCTCAACGGGTTTACTATACTAACCAAGTAGTGTAAACCTTGACCAGGAACTGTCTGAGAATGACAACGTCATGATATAACTCAATGTCAGTTGCGACGCTTTTGCAACTGCACCATGACTAGTCATTCTAAGGTCATTACGTCTTTGACCGGCGTAAAGACACACGTATAACGCAAGCGCACGTATCGTTCAAGTAGTATAAAAAGTATCAATCCCACGAGGACTTAATACCTAAGCTATTAATTTTATGAGGTCAAATGATTACTAGTATCTAACAGGTTGTTTGATTGATTTGAAAAGGTGACGATTCTAAATTTAAAAACAAGTAATTAAATTGTTCGAAAGTAGGTTTAAGAAAATTCAATATTAAAAACTATCTAGGGTTGTGATTTCTTCCAATATCATTTTAAAGATGAAGCGGTTATTTTATAGTTGGGTAATATATTGATTTATTAACATGGAACACTAAATTATGTGAAAGCCTATGTCGATGGTCAGACACAAATACCCAGTTTAACCCAATTGAACCATATGTCTATGTCAACCAAATTATCTGGATTCATTAAGTTTAAGTTCCAATTATGGCTACCCCCGCCCGACAGGTATATGTCTATCATGTAAGGAAATCTATTAAATGGTTATCTATCCTCAAGGAAGATCGTGGGCTATTAAGTCTAAGGCTGAAACCTAAAATCCCTATGTCTAGTTCATTTTAGATTTACCAGATCAATTTTATTAGTGGCCAGTTAATAAAAAATATTAAGATTAAGACTCAATAAATAAATCTTTATATTACCCAAACTATAATCTAACCCCTTATAAACCGGTAATATTAAAAGTCATCACAACCCCAAATAACTAATTTAGTTACAACACATAACTAGGGCTAGTAAAAACTTGAAAATAAAAGACATAAAGTAAAAATGCGGTAAAGTAAATACTGAAAAGTAAATTACAATAAAATAAAATGATAAGGGAAAATGAATTACTTTTACTACTACTAATTTAGATATCTCCCATAATATAATATATAAACTTGTGATAACATTACCAACCAGCCATATAGGCGGTATCCTGATTAAGTCAAATTAAGTCCAACCAGCCATTAAGGCGGTAAAAAGATTTGTCCATGAACCTGCCATATAGGCGGTAAGAAAGTTTAATTACCAACCGACCAATCTGGCGGGATCCTTGATTAGTCAGGTTTAAACCAGATTAAAATGAATTACCAACCGACCAATATAGCGGTATCCTTTTTAAGTCAATATTTTAAATAGTGAATATATTAAATTTAAGGGAGATTAATCTAAATAGCAATAGTAAAAGAATTATCTTTCACCCTAGCTGGGGAAGTTACCTCCTCATGGTAAATAGTAAAAACTGTAAAAAGTAAGAGAATAAATTACTATTATTACAAAACGTAATTAAAATTATTTACAAAACTAAAAACTAAAAGAAACTAGAGAGAGAAACTCCATTTTTACACCAAAGAAGTGAGAGAGAATGGTACAACTGAAACTGGGATTTCGCGCTCTATTTATAGGGGTCAGTAGGGGTCGCGCGTCGCGATGCCTAGCTTGCGTCGCGACGCCCGGTTGGTCGACGTGGCAGCTTCTGGTTCGTCGGTTGAAGATTCTGGATAAGGTGATAAGGTGACACGTGGCAAGGTGGTTGGGGCTCAATTATTGTGACACGTGGCGGCTTCTGATTGGTCGGCTAGATTCTTATCCGCCACGTGTCAGATACGGATAAGAGAGTCAATGATTGATGCTGATATGGCGTTGACGTGGCGACACGTGGCAATTTGACTGTCGGCACCATAGAATTGCGACACGTGGCACGCTGTGATTGGATGATGATGATGTGGCAGGTTGACTCGGTCAACCTAGTGATGTGGACGATGATGTGGCAATGACGTGGAGTGACACGTGGCGATGGCGATTGTCGGCACCGTAGGATGATGACACGTGGTACGGCGCATGTTAGCAGATCGGCTGTGATGGTGACACGTGGTACGGCGCACGTTAGTAAAGTCAAACTTTTCTCAGATTCTGATTTGTGGACCCGGCGTACGTTAGCACTGTTCGACGCACTTTAGAGGTCGCGACGCTTAAGGTCTTGGCGTCGCGACGCCGAAAATTACCAAAATGCCTTTTTCGTCCAATTTTCACTGTTTTGGCCCAAATCACCTCCAGAGTGTCCTGAAACTTTATTTATCTACAAAATAACACAAAACACATCAAAATATTCACAAAACTCAAGAAACTATACAAAATATTAAGTTAAATGAGTGGGAAATAGTGATAGATTTATCACTCATCACACCCCCAAACCTAACATTTTGCTAGTCCTCGAGCAAAACACAAAATAAAATAACATAATAAAATTTTAACTAAGCCACTTTCGTAGGGATCATGGTTACATTTAGCGTATGCAACAAGCCTTTAAACCCCTAGGTGTCCCTAGTGGACGAGTTGTAGTCTCGTGAGGGTTTACAACAATGATACCCACAAACATTTTATAAAAGTAAAAATGTAGTGAAACTAATGCATACAAAAGCAAAAAGACAAGCGAAAAGAGAATAAAGAAGTTAGTGACTAATCAGGTGAAATTTCTACTCCAAGTTACTAGTTGTTTTCTTTCTTTCTATATTACTGAATAAGTAAATTCTCCGATTATATTTACCATTCTTCATATACACAGCCAACAAAATATTAAACAACTCATTTTTGCCCACAACAGTCATAAGTGCAGTTGATAAGAGAGTAATATTTTTGTCCTAAAGTTTTTATCAGAATTCACACTTTTTTGCAGCAATGGAATAATTTTTCGAATTTTTTTGATTTTTTTATTTATATACAATATCTTCCGTCTATGTAACGAGTGTTGGGTCGGTGGCTCCCAAACCAGTTGGTTTTAGGGCACCAGATGTTAAGACACCCCTACAGACTTAATTACTCAGACTTCAGATATATATTTTTTGCAGCATCTTTAATCCATGTAGCGAGCTTTGGGCCAGTGACTCCCAAACCAGTTGGCTTTAGGGCACTAGGTGTTAAAACACCCTTACAGACTTAATAACTCGGATCTCAGACGTTTTGTTTTGTTTTTTTTTTTTTACTACATTGCTTTTTGAGATGCTTCCTCCAATTAAAGTAGAGCACTAAATATTACAAACTTTTCAATTTTAGCTTTTGTCCGTATGTTACTATGAATGTTGATAATACCTGTCAACTGAGCATATGAAGATCAATTTTAGTCAGTATTATGGAGAATTCACAAATTAAATAATTCAAAATGAAATAAACAAAAATAACTTGTTCCGAAAATGGGGTTGAGACATGTATCAGGAGTGGGAACTCCTTACTCAGCTATCTCTCACCAATTTCACCCTTTTAGTCAAAATAAAAACACAAAATATTTTTGTAATTTTTTTGAAATTTTTTTTGTATTTTTCGAAAAAATTTGGACTAAAAATAAAACAACACACAAACTAAAAACAAGGTACTGATCAACTAATTTCCTCCCCCAAACCTAAATGAGACATTGTCCCCAATGTCTTAAACAGTAGAAGAAGAGTTTAGAAGATAGTACCTGGTTAGCTGAAATTATACAGGAAATTAAAGGTTAAGATCCAGATTAATCCGACGCCTCTTACCACGATCGTCCTCGGACCAATTTATCTTTGAAAGAATAGGATCAACTTGTGGTTCATAGGCTATAAGTTGGTCAATTAGATCCGGAGCAGTTCTGGCAGTAAAGAGGAGTTCTTTCAAAGGTTTTGACATGAACCCATTTCTCCGGGCATCATCAAGAAACACACAAAGAAAATCATAAAATCCATCAACGTTGTATAGTCCAAGCGGTTTCTGGTGTATGTTCAAGTTCGCCCAAGATAGCAAAATAAAAATTTCCTCCAATGAACCCAAGCCACCTGGCAAAGTAATAAAAGCATCGGCAGGGTTAATCATTTCTACCAATCGTTCAGACATACCTGGCACGATCAGTTCCTCTCCGTTTGATGGTCCAATAAGATTTGCCTCCGCCAAGGGTTTTGGGATGATTCCCAAAACGTGACTGCCTCCTTCCTGTACGGCCTTTGAAACGATCCTCATTAGTCCAAGATTGCCTCCGCCATATACTAAGTGCATATTCCTTGCAGCTAAGACTCGACCCAATTCATGTGCTGCTTCTACGTATTGTGGTTTAGTACCAACACTACTCCCGCAAAACACACGGATGTTTTCAACTCGTCTTCTTGAAGTGGCTTCCATATTTTACTCTAGATGTCTTCAAAAGTGCAATGATGAGTTGAATTTATAATACCTGAAAAAGGTGAGTAAAATAATAGCACTAGTACCTGCCAAATGACAATTATTAGTTAAACAGTAAAACAAATCGTGATAGTAAAAAAGGTCTGGATCATGTCGGAGAAAATAAAAGAAAACAACAAAACAAATTACAATTATTAGGAAAAGACAAAGAGATATAATATTTACAAGAAAAGTAGCGGCTTGATTGACGTCTATGCGTCAGGGACAAGCTTCCCATCCAATTTTCTTATAAATTGGCAAACAGGGTCTTTTTGAGTCAGATTCCCGAGACTTAACTGTTGTCTTTCCTTTTGGAATTGTGCATATAACATGTGAATTTCATGATACACACATCCACTGGGATGCGTCTCAAGAGTTTTAGATATGTCATCCAAAGACTCCTTACTCAAGTCATCCCTAATGAAATTAATCTTATCTTCGCGGTTATCAGACACCATTCCTAAAGAACGACAACAAGTATTACAAAACATACGAGCACATTTATAACAAACACACATTCTTTTGGCTCTTCTTTTTTTAGCATATGTGCTCTTTCCTAAACCAGGCAGATGTGAAATAAAAGAGTCAAAAGACTCACCTGCCAATCGAACCCGTGCTTCAATTAACCAACGAATGTCAGTAGGAATACCTTTGATCATCAGTAATCTCATTCGTTCCAAGCGAGCTTTGTAGACTTTCATCAGAGATTTTTGAGGGAGGGAAGGAAATTGCTTGCGAAGATTTGCGAGAGCTTCTTCCATATTGAAATGACTAAACCTGCAAAAATAAAACACGCAAAAATAAAACACACCAAATCACAATATATACACAAATTGCATGGGTTGTCTCCCTGCGAGCGCTAAGTTTAAAGTCGTTAGCTAGACTTTACTTCTCGAACGTTAAGCTGGATCTGAAAGTGTGACACTTTCTTTTTGTCGCTCAAATGATTCTCCCCAGTAGTGCTTGACACGCTTGTTTTTAACCTTGAATGTTTTGTTGGAGTCAGGATCATGTATCTCAACGGCTCTATCTGGTAAAACTTTGGTGATCACAAATGGACCTGACCATCGTGATTTTGGCTTCCATGGGAAGAATTTCACCCTTGATTTGCTTAACAGTACCTTCTGCTCTGGTTCCAGTTGTATGCGCACTAACTTCTCATCATGTCTTTTCTTTGTCCTTTCTTTGTACAATTTGGCATTCTCAAAAGGCTGATTATGGAATTCCTCCAATTCGTTGAGCTAGTGGATCTTTTTCTCTTCGGTTGCTTGTAGTGCAAGAATTGGCTTTTTTTGTGCAAAAGACGCTTTATCTTCAGGCTCCACAGGCAATTGACATGTTTTAAGTTTGTCAATAGAACTTTGCATTGCATTGGAGTTCTGAATGGTACTGTGTATCATATCAAGTCTGAAACATTCCTCCTTCTTTTCATCACCTGGGAAATTCATGGCCTTGAAAACATTGAATTTACTTCTCGGTCATGTACCCTCATGGTTAATTCTCCTTTTTGTACATCAATAATGGTTCGACCTGTAGCCAAGAATGGTCTCCCGAGGATGATTGGCACGTATGCGTCTTCCTCCATATCAAGGACAATAAAATCTGTTGGGAAAATGAATTTGTCAACCTTGACCAGTAAATCCTCAACTACGCCTCTTGAAAATACAAGCGTTCTATCAGCAAGTTGTAGTGAGACTGAAGTTGGCATTGTTTCTCCAATTTGCAGTTTCCTGAAAATAGAAAAAGGCATCAAGTTAACACTTGCACCTAAATCACATAAAGCCTTACCAAAGTTATGTTCTCCTATGATGCAAGGAACAGTGAAAATGCCAGGATCTTTCAACTTTGGAGGAAGTTTCCTCTGAATGATAGCGCTGTATTCTTCTGATAATGCTACTGTCTCGTAATCTCCCAATCTCCGCTTTCGTGAAAGAATGTCTTTCATGAATTTGGCATAGTTGGGCATTTGTTCCAACGCTTCTGCAAATGGAATGTTGATTGATGAGTGGTAAAACTATCACTATTTCACACTCATTTAACTTAATATTTTGTATAGTTTCTTGAGTTTTGTGAATATTTTGATGTGTTTTGTGTTATTTTGTAGATAAATAAAGTTTCAGGACATTCTGGAGGTGATTTGGAGCAAAACTGTGAAATTTGGTTAAATTTGGCAAAAAGGGTATTTTGGTAATTTTGGGCGTCCCGACACAAAGGGTATTTTGGTAATTTTGGGCATCCCGACACCAAAATAAAGTTTCAGGACATTCTGGAGGTGATTTGGAGCAAAACTGTGAAATTTGGCAAAAAGGGTATTTTGGTAATTTTGGGCGTCCCGACACCGAGGTTATTTTGGTAATTGCACCGCATGCCACGTGTCAAAAATTCAACGAGCCGTTTTTTTTAGCCACCATGCCACGTGTCGAAAATTCAACGATCCAAAAAAATAATAATAAAATAATAAGAAAATAAAAATCAGAAAAATAATAATAATAAATTGGATTTTTTTGCCTATAAATAGATTTTGAATTTCTTCGTTTCAATGTACCAAATCCTCTGAAATACTTATATAAAAGAGAGTTCTTCTTATTTTCTTCTTATATTCAGTTTTATTTACGCTTTGTAGTAGTAATTATATCCATCCATGAGGGGGTAACTTCTCTATGCTGAGGTAAAAATGTAATTCTTTAACTTTTGCTATTTAGATTAATCTCCCTTAAAATATAATATATAAATTATTTAAAACCTGACTTAATAAGGATACCGCCATACTGGTCGGTTGGTTATTCAATTTAATCTGGTTAAACCTGACTTAATGAGGATACCGCCATACTGGACGGTTGGTTTAAGTTTATATTTCTGTTCCGCCTTATGGCTGGTATATTTGAATTTGACTTAATCATGATACCGCCATTCCGGACGGTTGGTTTAAAATATCACAAGTATATATATTATTATTTTATGGGAGATATCTAAATAGTATATAGTAGAAGTTATTTCATTTTACCTTAGCATTTCATTTCTTTTTATTGTAATTCATTATTCTACAATTACTTTTCAGCAATTTCATTTTATGTCTTTTAAGTTTTTATCAGCTTTAGCTATGTATTGTAACTAAGTTAAATATCTAGGGTTGTGATAAAATCTAATATCACTGGTTTTAAAAAGGGTTAGATTATAGTTTGGGTAATTAAAGAATTATTTGTTGAGTCATAATCTTAAAGCCTTTTTATTAACTGGCCATTAATAAAATTGATTAGTTAAACTTAAAATGAACTAGACATATGGACTTTAAGTTTAAAGACCTTATACTCAACAACCCACGATCTTCTTTAAGGAAAGATAAACCTTTAATAGATTTCCTTACAGGATAGGAATATACCTGTTGGGCGGGGGTAATCATAATTGGAATTCAAACTTAATGAATCTAGGTAATTTGGTTGACATAGACATATGATTCAATTGAATTAAACTAGGTATTTGTAAATGACCATCGAAAGAAGCTTTTACATAATTTAATATTCCAGATTAATAAATCAATATTTACCCAACTATGATTTAACTACTTCATCTTTTAATTAATATTGGAAGAATTCACAACCCTAGATAGTTTTAATTCTCATTAATCTACTCTCAAATTTCTTTTACTTGTTTTAAATTTAGAATCATCATTATCTTTTCAAACAACTTGTTAGATATTAGTAATCACTTGACCTCATAAAATTAATAGTATAGATATTAAGTCCTCGTGGGATCGATACTTTTTATACTACTTGAACGATACGTGCGCTTGCGTAGTTGCGTTATACGTGTGTGATTACGCCGATCATTGATATGCAGCTTTTTGAAGATCTCCAGGAACCGAGAAAACTGCTTGTCCAATTTTTTCTTCTGAAGACGCTGAGGAAAGGTGGAGGTGGAATGATCTGTTCTTTTTCCTTTGCTTCTTTTTCCTCCGTCAATTGCCCTGTTTCTTTTGGAACTTCCTCAGCAGTTGTTTTGGCTCCAACATCTTTGTTGATTTCTGTACCGCTTTTTAACATGATGGCATGACACTGCTCTTTTCCCATGTTCCTTGGATTTGGTTCTGTAACTCTGATCATTGGCCAGTTGTCCGATTTGATTCTCATGTGCTTTGATATAGGCTGAATGGCTTTGATTCAATGCTACTTGATTTTGAACCATAGTTGTTAAAACATCGTATTTTGCTTCTTGCTTCTTCAACTGGGCCAGCACTTCTATTATTCCTGGTTTTTTTTCATGCTCTTGGATTTTGTTCTGTTGCTGGAATCCAGGTGGTGGATAGTTATGTTGCCCTGAATTATGCTCCATGCGAAATTGGGATGATTCCTCCACCCTGGGTTGTAGGTGTTAGAATATGGACTGTTCCCCTGTCTGTTGAAATTGTTGACAAAATTCACCGTCTCTTCAAGTTGGTTTGGTTCTGGTGCTCCTCCATATGGTGAACTTGTGGATCCAGTGCTGAGAGTCTCCATGAATTTGCATATCTGATCCAGCTTGGCGTTGACTGCTGTATTGGCTCCACTTTCATAAATTCCTGCAATTCTTTGGATCATGCTCCTTTCTGTTGGCCATAAGGAATTGTTGTTGGCCATTTCTTCAATTAGGTCCCAGTCTTGATCTTCTCCTTTTGCCATTAAAGCTCCTCCAGCAGCAGCATCGATTGTGGTTCTCATCAGTCCAGAAAGTCCATTATAGAAGGTTTGGACTTGAAGCCATTTTGGAATCTCATGATGAGGACATTTCCAGAGCAAATCTTTGTACCTTTCCCAAGCTTCGTAGAGAGTTTCTGAGTCTTGTTGTACAAAGGATGTGATGTCATTCCTCAGTTTTCCAGTTCTGGCTGGTGGAAAGTACTTTGCTAGAAATTTGGTGGCTAAAGTGTTCCAAGTTGTGATGGAACCTGCTGGTAGTGAATGTAGCCAAGCTTTGGCTCTGTCCTTCAAGGAGTATGGAAAAATACGCAGTCTCATTGCTTCTTCTGCTTCTCAGTTGTAATTGAAAGTGCCGCAAACTTCCAGGAAGTTGCTGATTTGGGAATTAGGATCTTCAGTTGCATTCCCCCCAAACTGAACTGACTGCTGAATCATCTGAATGCATATTTTGATGTCACCCGCATTTGCTGGTAAGGGAGGAAGTACAATACAAGAAATGAGTCTGTCAACCACCGGAATGGTTCTGTCTCGAATGGGAATTGGTGGTGCAACGTTCAAAGGTTCAGGTTCCATGTTAACTAAAGCTTCTTGGTCTTCTCGCATTTCCCTTCTCAACTGTCTGATGGTTCTTTCAATTTCTGGGTCGAGCGGTCGCAGTTCAAAGCTTCTGGTTCGTCTCATGTAGTTTCTGAGAACCTGAAACACAAGAAAAAAAAATAATATGTAAAAAAAAATTAGTTACAAGTAACGTATCTAACCCTAAAACTAATAGTGAAAGATAAATAAGTCCCCGGCAACGGCGCCAAAAACTTGACCGGCGTAAACACACACATATAACGCAAGCGCACGTATCGTTCAAGTAGTATAAAAAGTATCGATCCCACGAGGACTTAATACATAAGCTATTAATTTTATGAGGTCAAATGATTACTAGTATCTAACAGGTTGTTTGATTGATTTGAAAAGGTGACGATTCTAAATTTAAAAACAAGTAAATAAAATTGTTCGAAAGTAGGTTTAAGAAAATTCAATATTAAAAACTATCTAGGGTTGTGATTTCTTCCAATATCATTTTAAAGATGAAGTGGTTATTTTATAGTTGGGTAATATATTGATTTATTAACCTGGAACACTAAATTATGTGAAAGCTTATGTCGATGGTCAGACACAAATACCCAGTTTAACCCAATTGAACCATATGTCTATGTCAACCAAATTATCTGGATTCATTAAGTTTAAGTTCCAATTATGGCTACCCCCGCCTGACAGGTATATGTCTATCATGTAAGGAAATCTATTAAATGGTTATCTATCCTCAAGGAAGATCATGGGCTATTAAGTCTAAGGCTGAAACCTAAAATCCCTATGTCTAGTTCATTTTAGATTTACCACCAGATCAATTTTATTAGTGGCCAGTTAATAAAAAGCATTAAGATTAAGACTCAATAAATAAATCTTTATATTACCCAAACTATAATCTAACCCCTTATAAACCGGTAATATTAAAAGTCATCACAACCCCAGATAACTAATTTAGTTACAACACATAACTAGGGCTAGTAAAAACTTGAAAATAAAAGACATAAAGTAAAAATGCGGTAAAATAAATACTGAAAAGTAAATTACAATAAAATAAAATGCTAAGGTAAAATGAATTACTTTTACTACTACTAATTTAGATATCTCCCATAATATAATATATAAACTTGTGATAACATTACCAACCAGCCATATAGGCGGTATCCTGATTAAGTCAAATTAAGTCCAACCAGCCATTAAGGCGGTAAAAAGATTTGTCCATGAACCTGCCATATAGGCGGTAAGAAAGTTTAATTACCAACCGACCAATCTGGTGGTATCCTTGATTAGTCAGGTTTAAACCAGATTAAAATGAATTACCAACCGACCAATATAGCGGTATCCTTTTTAAGTCAATATTTTAAATAGTGAATATATTAAATTTAATGGAGATTAATCTAAATAGAAATAGTAAAAGAATTACCTTTCACCCTAGCTGGGGAGTTACCTCCTCATGGTAAATAGTAAAAACTGTAAAAAGTAAAAAATAAATTACTATTATTACAAAACGTAATGAAAATTATTTACAAAACTAAAAACTAAAAGAAACTAGAGAGAGAAACTCCCTATTTACACCAAAGAAATGAGAGAGAATGGTACAACTGAAACTGGGATTTCGCGCTCTATTTATAGGGGTCAGTAAGGGTCGCGTATCTCGACGCCCAGCTCGCGTCGCGACGCCCGTTTGGTCGGCGTGGCAGCTTCTGGTTCGTCGGTTGAAGATTCTGGATAAGGTGATAAGGTGACACATGGCAAGGTGGTTGGGGCTCAATTATTGTGACACGTGGCGGCTTCTGATTGGTCGCCTATATTCTTATCCGCACATGTTAGATACGGATAAGAGAGTCAATGATTAATGCTGACGTGGCGTTGACGTGGCGACACGTGGCAATTTGACTTTCGGCACCATAGAATTACGACACGTGGCACGCTGTGATTGGTTGATGATGACGTGGCGATGACGTGGCAGTTTGAATCGGTCAACCTAGTGATGTGGACTATGACGTGGAGTGACACGTGGCGACACATGGCGATGGTGACTGTCGACACCGTAGGATGATGACACGTGGTACGACACATGTTAGCAGATCGGCTGTGATGGTGACACGTGGCACGGCGCACGTTAGCAAAGTCAAACTTTTCTCAGATTCTGATTTGTGGACCCGGCGCACGTTAGCACTGTTCGGCGCACTTTAGGCGTCGCGACGCGGAAAATTACCAAAATGCCTTTTTCGTCCAATTTTCACTGTTTTGGCCCAGTTCACCTCCAGAGTGTCCTAAAACTTTATTTATCTACAAAATAACACAAAACACATCAAAATATTCACAAAACTCAAGAAACTATACAAAATATTAAGTTAAATGAGTGTGAAATAGTGATAGATTTATCACTCATCAGTCTTTACCATATTAAAAGATTCATTATATTATAGAAACTGCATATATTATTCAAAATAATAACATTTTACAGAAGTATTCATAAAGAAATACAACCGGGAATTGGCGCTCTGAGCACCAACCCCAACAAAAACTCCCACTTGCTCTAGTGCCAATAACGATTGTATCTAATACCCATCGACTCCACGTGTTTATCAAACAACTTCGGAGGTATGGCCTTCGTCATCGGGTCTGCTACATTATCTTCACTCGGTACCTTGCACATGATAATATCCCCTCGCGACACAATCTCTCGAATGATGTGGTACTTGCGTTCCACATGCTTCGACTTCTGATGCGCCATCGGTTCTTTTGCTTGCGTAATGGCTCCAGTATTATCATAGTATAACGGAATCGCATTCTCGATACTTGGGACAACTCCCAATTATGTGACAAAGTTCTTTATCCACACAGCCTCTTTTGCAGCTTCAGAAGCTGCAATATATTCCGCCTCAGTGGTGGAATCTGTTGTCGATCCCTGTTTGGAACTCTTCCAATAAACTGCACCTCCGTTAAGGGTAAATACGAATCCAGATGTAGACTTTCTATCATCGGAATCCGATTGAAAATCAGAATCCGTATACCCGTTAACTTGCAGTTCGTTTCCTCCATAAATTATTAACTTATCCTTAGTACCTTTAAGATACTTGATGATATGTTTAATGGACATCCAATGGTCATTACCTGGATTGGACTGATATCTACTAGTTACGCTAACAGAGAAACTGATATCAGGCCTTGTACATAACATGGCATACATTATGCTACCCAAACACGAAGCATAAGGTTGGTTAGACATTCTAACCTTCTCATCTTCTGTTTGTGGACTCATCTTCTTAGAAAGATGAATCCAATATCTGAACGGTATGTTTGCTGTCTTACAGTTACCAAAATTATACCGTTCCAAGATCTTATCCATGTACGTTGATTGGGTGCCAACCGGGTGACGGCTGTCCAAACAGTGAATCCGTCACTATTCGGGCAGCCCAAGAACTGCCCCGACACTATTGGATCTGACCTGGGCAGTTTCCATGACTGTCGAGCAGTCGATTCGGTCAAAAACGTGTTTTGCATCATTGTAGGCACTGCATTTTTGCATATAAGTCCCTATGATGAGTCTCATTTGGAGACACTACCTTTTAAGTCATGGAATTTACGAGAAACGGACGTCGGAATGGGAAATTCAGAATAAGCATGTCATCAGATTCATTTCACAAGTTCACTGTTTTTCATTCGTGCTGCGTTCGTTACCACGTTCGAACGTCAAGCAGATTGCGGGCATTCGTGTAGCGTTCGAATCGGTGTTCGAACGGCGTCGGTATTTCTGGTTTTGCTGCTAGCCTCACACCCAAGTCCAATTAGCCAACCAAAGCCCATAAAACACATCCAAATTAATTAAATATATATTTAACACATGGCAAAATTAAATAAAATCTAAAAATCATATACCAATTTAAAATAATTGCCTACCTTATTAACATAAATCAAATATTTTAAATTCCTAATTAAACCAAATTTTGTCCCCCACTCAATCCTTGATTTTCCTTGTTTAACACCAATCATATCCCCCTTTAATGCACCAAATCCCTTCCTTGTCAAGCAAGGAGAAGCCCTAGCCCTTTGCCTATAAAAAGAACCATTCACCTCACATCTAAACCCCTAGTGGATTCACACAAGAAACACCCAAGCTCATTGACACAACCGAACTCACACTTACAACCCTCACAAATCAAACACACAGCCGAGACACATAAACCCTTGACCACGCATGGCCATAGCCTTTTTCCCTTTCAACGAACTCACAACTCACACCCCCTAAACACCCTTGCATTACCGAAATCACAGCCCTAAACACCATCCACCCAAGCCAACAAAACACCAAAAACAGTGATCAAAATATAGCAGCAAAACAGCAGTGAAACGGAGGGAAAATAGCAGCTCGAACAGTGAAACAGCGAAAGGAAACGTTGAACTAGTGAACCGGAGAAGTTACGGAGCATCCATCCTTCCGATGACCGTGTACAGTACTTCCGAAAGTCGGCATAAAAGGTTAGACCTGAGGGCACCTTTCTCATTTGCTTATATTCGTCTTTTAATTGTTTATTGAATTCTATTCGCATGAGAGTCGTTGCATAATGTCTGTTGTGACCCTTGAATGAATGAAAATGTGTCGCCTCTTTTGGTATATAGGATGGAAACCCGAACATAAATTTCATAGCAGATTCCGAATGGACGGTAGTATGATCTGTACTCGGGATACAACTCCACATACCACTTGAGTAAACGGCGCATATTTCGTTTTATGTTGTTTTGATTTGTTTATTATTCGCTACTTGATTTCCGCATGTTATTTGATGAGATAAAGCGCATGGGCTTAGTAAGTGAGATTAAAGGTCCTCTATTTTGAGAGGTTAAAATCCTTGACCATGATGTTTTGCCGCGCCGGACGATGTATATTTAATTGGATGTGAGATATGTTCAATCGGCTACACGAAGTCCAATATCGTTGTCTTTACTTCTTATATATGTATTGTGTTGTTTGCACATGAGCTTAGTAAGTGCGATTAAAGGTCCTCTATTTTGAGAGGTTAAAATCCTTTACCACGATGCTTTACTGCGCCGGACGAGGTACACATGATTGGATGAGAACGAGTTCAATCGGACATGTGAGGTCCTACATTGTGGATTTGTTTGTCTATATATGTGTTGCATGCATCAGGTCTGGTTCCGTTCGAACGCGTTCTCGAACGCTACACGAACACATACCTTCTGTTTAACATCCGAACGCGTTTTCGGACGCAACTCGAACGCGCACGCATTTTCTTCATTTTATCATGCATCAGGTTTGGTTCCGTTCGAGAAACGCGTTCTCGAACGCTACACGAACGCAAACCTTCTGTTTACCGTTCGAATGCGTTTTATAAATGCTACACGAAGGCGCATGTTTTCTTTGTTTTATTACGTATCAGGTCTGGTTCCGTTCGAACGCGTTCTCAAACGTTACACGAACGTGAACCTTCTGTTTACCGTTCGAACGCATTTACGAATGCTACACGAACGTGCACACACTGAACTGAGTCTTTTTTATCACATGTCATGCATAATTGTTTCTTAGGTGATTTCTCTTGTATCATGTAATCAATCATATTATTTGTATCCCTGTGTTTATTTGTTTAATATGTTCATGAGATGGTATTCAAGCATGATTTAGCCTATTCGGTTGTTCATTTTTAAGCATGATTAGTCATTTATTTTGCGTTTAGAATTCGCATTATGTCTAGGTTGTTCTTTGTTTTCCGCATTATATGATCGAAGTATGTTCATGAGATTACCGTGTGCTATTGTATGTTTGCCGTTATGATGATTACTTTCATGCATGTGAACTTGAAAGTAGAATACTCATTGGAAATAAATGTTGCTTAGGCTTGGTTAAATTATTACACAAATCGTTTTATTACAAGAGTCATAAGTAAGGGACCATTCTGAACCCAACGGTTTGAGGTCTTCCCTTGCGAGGGGTGAGTGCGGCCTTAAATTATTTTCCCGGTTCACACCGGGTGGCGACTCCATTATTCTCCGGTTTAGTCCCCCGCGGGCTACTCCGTACTCCCAACCGGGTCGCGAGCCCGGAATAGCATGTGTCGCCCAGTTTCTGTGTTCCCACAGTCTGGCGACTCCACTGGGGATAGAGAATCGGCCCCGAAATATTGTCTTGTAATGTTTGTATTTGTGCTTTAATTAACCGTGTCTACAGTGGGTAAAATGGGGGTTTGATCAAAGACATTTTAAGGCTAGGTAATGGTTTGGTGTCTTCCCTCATTCACTACCTTTCTATAAGGAAAAGCTGTGAATACACCTAGATAATCACTTACTTGTGGCCTATTGTGATGGACTAATTTGGAGGACTCGTTGTTTATTCCTGTCACCAAATGATAAGAGCCTAAGAGGCTATGGTACTTAAGAGAGCCTCGCTCCACCCTCCCTCTGGGGAATCTACAACGAGAAATCCATTTGACAGTCAGTCACACACCATAACTCGTTGGCACGTACTGTAAGGTATAAAAAAAGGTGCGCTCACTTGGTCGCTCAAACCCTTGAGTGGGGAGACCTAGTTGTGGGCAATCTTTCGCCAGCGAGAGTCATTGTCTATACTCCCATGAACCCATGCGTAGACCGGGGTTGTATGGCCTATAACAACTATTTCCTTGTGCTTGTGGACCATCCTCATTTGGATGCAGTTGGACTTCTTGTCAGAAATGCGAACTTATTGGGCCATTTAAACTGGGACGAGTTCGTATCCTATGACAATTGGGCCAAAAGCTTCTGAAATGTTGATGGGCCACTCTGTAGAAATTATTTCTGTATGCTTGTGATTGGGAACATTGTCATTTGGAGCCATTCGGACCTTTGTCATGAGGTATGGGCTTGTTGGGCCATTTAAACTGGGACAAGAACGTATCTTATGATGATTGGACCAAAAGTTTCTAAAACGCCAATGGGCCATTATATGTTTATGTTTAGGAACATTATCATTTGGATACGGTTGGACTTCTTGCCATGAGATGTGAACTTGTTGGGTCATTTAAACTGGGACGAGTTCACTCCCATGATAGTTAGCCCAAAAGCTTCTAAAATGATGATGGGCCAATTTGTGTGAAAACTTTAATAAGTTAATATATTCCTTGTATCGCATGCATCCCATTAATCTCATGTATACATATATCATGTTAACACCCTCTATGTCTCAAAAAGACATCATAGACTCCCATTGGGTTAAGGAAGATGGAAGACTCACTAAAAGACCGGTAACAGATATGAGTACATCCGATAACGAGGTATCCCAGATAGATCAGTTGGAAAATGGTCTCGCCAAAATTACTGAACAGTTACAAGCGTTGACTACTGCTGTGGCTGATATGGCTGTACCCCGTGCTGGGGGGAGTTATGCGAGGAGCCTCCGAATGGGTTGGGGGATGATATCCCCGCTTTTGATGACGACATGGCAGATTATGCAACAGGCAGAGTGATTGGGTCTCAGGCAGAATTTCAGAAGCTTCGGGATCAGGTTGAAACAGTTACCCGCAAAATGAAGGGTAAACATGAAGAGTTGTTAGATTATGAGGCAATGACCTTCGAAGAACAGTTGCATGCTCAGTTCAAGATGCCGGATATGGCTAAGTTCAACAGGAATGGGGATCTGAGGGTTCATCTCCGTCAGTATGTATCAGTTATGAGTTATGTGGGTTTGACAAAGCGATAGGTGCAGAAGATGTTTGGAATGTCACTTGAGGGTGCACCGGTGGTATGGTATCACAGCCTTGAGAAGAAAGTAAGGGAAGATTGGAGGGAATTGGCTGATGCATTTCTGAAACAGTATGTCAACGGACTTGGAGATAGATCTGTCACTCCGCGATCTGGAAAACACCAGGCAGAAACCGGAAGAGAGTTTCAAGGAGTATGTGGACCGCTGGAGAAGCCAGCTCTTAAATATACAGACCAGGCTCTCAGAGAAGGACCAAATAAAGATGATCATCAAGGGCACCAAGCCCTCCATCTATGGGAAGCTAAGGAGGATGACCTCCATGATTACTGATTTTCGACAGTTGAGGGAAAATGTCATGGATATTGAGGAAGAAGAGGCCGAGAATAGAAAATTCTACGGTCTGAACATGAGGCCCATTGGGGGGACATCGGGAACAAAGCCCGTTTCTGCTGAGATTGCCGCTATCTGAAACCGGAGATTCTCCAACTTGGGTAGACCCTTGTCCAAAGTATTGGAGAAGTTGAAGAGACAATGACTTCTGAAACCCCTAGAAACCAAACCACTCCCAAATCCTCCACCACCACATCTCAACCTAAACCATTATTGCCAATTCCTCCAACAGAAAGGCCACGATACCGACAACTGTTGCCCGACTCCGCCATGAAATCCAGGACCTTATAGACTCCAAAAACATACCCGACCCTGAAACAGAATGCCCCAACACACACCAAAATCCCTTACCAAATTACCACTATGTCCTGCCACCAACCTATATGTTAAACTCCGGCCTACCCGAAAGCCTTGTCCTCAAATCCTTTGACCACCAAGCCTATTGCCTTGGAATTTGGGATAGTAACAGCGAATATGAAACCGAACATGGGAAGAGTTTCTAGCAGACTTCTCTAGTAATGATGAAGAAGAAGTGAGGGGTATGTCACACAGCGGGCGTTTCTACAATGATATGACTGATAAGGGTAAAGAAGTGTTGACTGAAGGGAGAGAAGTGGCAGAAAATGGGGATAATTCTGAGGGAGATACAGTGCTGCGCCAGTTGAAAAAAACCCGAGCACAAGTGATTATCTTGGATTTGTTGTGTGCATCTCAGGAGCACAGGCGGGCCATGGTTGAGGCCTTAAGCAAGATAGTGGTGACGAAGGATGCCAACCCTGCAATGTTTGTTAGGTCAATGCAAAAGGAGGCTTTGCAGGCAATCACTTTTTCTGAGGAAGAACTCCCAGCTAATGGGAGAAATCATAATAGACCTTTGTTTATCAGAGCTGAAGTGAGGGGTAAAAGGACCTCTTGTGTGATGGTGGATGACGGCTCATCCATTAATGTGTGTCCGTCGAAGATTTTGGCCAAGCTGGGTATAAAGACAGCAGATCTGGATCCCTCTAGTATGACTATCAAGGCTTATGATGACAGTAAGCGAGGAGTTGGGGGTACATTTGTAGCAGCGGTCAAGGTTGGTCCTATTGAGGACGAATTTGAGTTCACAGTGCTGGATATCCCAGCCACTTTTGCCTTATTGTTGGGAAGGCCTTGGTTTCATAAGCTTGGGGGCGTGCCATCCACTTTACATCAGATGATTAAGTTCCCATATGGGGGAGAGATTGTCACCATCCGAGCTGAGGTAGACAATGTTGTGGCTACTTTGAAAATACAACCTTTCACGAGGTTCCAAGTGTCGGCAACTTTTGAGGAATAGGTGGATCCTAAGGTAGCTAGGATTATGGGAAAAATGAAGTTCGAGCCGGGTAAGGTTTCAAAACTGCCAGACTTTAGAGGACAGACTACTCGAAGGGGTTTGGGGTACAAATCCGATGAGGAAAAGCCGAAAGTTAAAAAGAAAGGGCTGAAATTGATGGAATGCTTTGTGAAGGCTTTGGGGTATCAAGGTGAGCCTGAACCAATAGAAGTTAATGGGATTGTGGTGCCCAGGTTTGAGATCTTTCAAGAGATGCTGGGTAAGAAGCCACTGACCAAAAAAGCTGTGGAAGAAGAGAATTAGGAAGAAGAATTGATGAAGTTGGAGAGCCTGACTCTCGAAGAAGATAAGAAGTCTGAGAAAAACCTGGTTGCGGAGGATAAGGTGTCTGCCGATGATGAAGACATTTATCTTCCTGATTTATTTGAGTGTACTCCCGCATTTATTAGCAATAAAGACAATCATTTTGCTTATTTGCCCGAGTCTTTTTCCTCTAACTTGCATGGCTTAAGTATATTTGATTTCAGCTCCACCAGAACGAATGCATTTAACTTAGGCACGCCTGAGAATCCTAAGGAAATTCTGATTGCAAGTGAAGTTACCGCTGAAGAGCGGGAGAAATTAGAAGAAGTATTGGTCAGATATGCCAAAGTGTTTGCTTGGTCCTACGAAGACATGCATGGGGTAGACAGAAGCATTGCCCAGCACACGATACCAACTTATCCGAATATGAAGCCAGTGAAACACAAACTTCGACGGATGAGGCCTGAGTGGGCCGAGAAGGTCAGAGAAGAGGTTAAGAAACAGATAGATGTAGGGTTCCTGGAAATGGTAAAGTATCCCGAATGGTTAGCAAATGTTGTGCCAGTGCCGAAGAAAGACGGGAAAGTCAGAATGTGAGTGGATTACAGAGATCTCAACAAGGCTTGTCCGAAAGATGATTTTCCTCTACCTCATATTGATGTACTAGTTGATAGTGCAGCTTTATCTGCCATGTATTCATTTGCAGATGGGTTTTCAGGGTATAATTAGGTTCTTATGGCTGAGTAAGACAAGCACAAAACTGCCTTCATCACAGAATAATGTACTTATTGTTACAAGGTAATGCCGTTTGGGCTCAAAAATGCAGGAGCTACTTATCAGCGGATGGCCACTACCTTATTTCATGACTTGATGCACAAAGAGATTGAAGTTTATGTGGATGACATGATGGTGAAATCAGAAACCAGAACCGGGCATATAGAAGCACTGGAGAGGTTCCTTCAGAGAGTTGACAAGTACAACTTGCGGTTGAATCCCAAAAAATGTGTGTTTTGGGTAACATCAGGAAAATTGTTGGGACATACAGTGGGAATGGGAGGAATAAAAGTAGATTCTGAGAAAATCAAGGCAATTACTGAGATGCCGGCACCGAAACAGAGAAAGAGGTTAGAGCATTCATGTGAAAGATTCAGTATATCAGTCGGTTCATCGCCAAGTTGACGTCAGTATGTGAGCCTATCTTCAGACTGTTGAGAAAGGACCAGCCAGTGAAATGGAATGAGCAGTGTTAGTCAGCTTTCGACAAGATCAGAGAATACTTGGTAAAGCCTCATGTTTTGAAACCTCTGAGACCGGGCAAGCCTTTGGTACTGTATTTGGCTATAGAATCAGAAGCACTGGGTGCAATGATGGTACAGGCAGATGAGACTGGGGTAGAGCATGCAGTCTACTATCTCAGTAAGAAAATGCTTCCGTACGAAGTCCGTTATCAAGAAGTAGAGAAGATATGTTTGGCAGTAGTATGGGCATCCCGAAAATTGTGGCAGTACTTCCAATCTTATAAGATCCAGGTATTGGCAAAGGAGAATCCTTTGAAATATCTACATTCAGTGCCTTCGCTAGTGGGGAGTTGGGCAGATGGTTAGTGTTGCTGACAGAGTTTGACATTGAGTACCTCACTTCCAAGTGATAAGGGGCGAGCCGTAGCAGAGTTTCTGGCATTGCAACCTATTGAAGGGGATTAGCATAAATTTGAATTTCCAGATGAAGATATCCAGGCAATAGCAGTTCAAGGATGGAAAATTACTTTGATGGAGCAGTGAATTACAAAGGAGCCGGAATTGGGATCGTGATAGTGACCCTCAGAGGAGAGACTTTGCCTTTGGCCAAGAGGTTGACGTTCAGAGTAACTAACAACATGGCCGAGTATGAAGCATGTGCTTTTGGTTTGACTGCATTGATAGCCTTGAAGGCTGAGAGAGTGGAAGTCTTCAGAGATTCTATGTTGGTAGTCCAGCAGATAAGAGGAGAATGAGAATTGAAAGAAGAACGGTTGAAACCTTACCTTTTTTATCTCAAAAAGTTGGCTCAGGTTATCCCCGATTGTAAGTTTCAGCACTTGCCGAGAGAAGAGAATCAGATGGCAGATGCATTAGCTACACTTGCAGTGACTTGGGAGAATCCGGAAAAGTTAGTGATGAGACCGTTGGTACTGACAACAGCAAATAGACCTGCTTATGAGATTGAAAGAGTCCTGGAAGTGGAGATCGACGATGGTAAACCTTGGTACCACGACATTCAAAGGTATCTGGAACACGGGGAACTCCCGGAAGGAGCAGGCAGAAAAGACAGATTAGCAATTCAGAAATTGGCTTCCCAATATGTGATTTTGAAAGGGGAACTGTACAAGAGGCAAACAAACGGTATTCAGTTGAAATGTTTAAGAAAAGAAGAAGCTCAGCAGGTAATGGAAGAAGTACACGCCGAGGTATGTGGTCCGCACATGAACGGGTTGAATCTGTCCCGCAAGATAGTGAGACAAGGTTTTTACTGGTCAACCATGGAGACAGACTGCGCGAAGATGGTAAAGCACTGTCATGATTGTCAAGCACACGGTAATTTGAATCATTTGCCGCATACAGAGTTGCACAGGTTGTCAGAACCATGGCCTTTCTCAGCATGGGGAATTGATATGATTGGGGAGATTCGACCGAATGCATCGAATGGGCATCGCTTCATAGTAGTGGCAGTAGATTATTTCTCAAAGTGGGTGGAAGCCGAGTCATTCCGTAATGTTACAGCGAAACAAATGGAAACGTTTATAGCTCGGAACCTCATTTGTCGGTATGGTATGCCGCACCATGTGGTTACAGATAACAGAGTTCGGTTTCAGGGGGAAACGAAGGCAATGCTACAGAAATACAAGATAGGCCATCATAAGTCATCACTGTACAGGCCGCAGGCAAATGGGGCAGTTGTGGCAGCCAACAAGACAATAAAGACAATTTTGGCCAAGATGACAAAGAACTGCATGGATTGGACCGACAAACTACCGTATGCCTTGTGGGGGTACAGAACGTCAGTAAGAACAGCGACATGAGCCACACCTTACTCTTTGGTCTATGGGATGGAAGCAGTACTGCCAGTGGAGGTTGAGATAGAGTCAATGAGGGTATTAGCAGAAACAGAGTTACCCGAGCAAGAGTGGGCTGCACAGAGGTTTGAACAGTTAGCACTGCTAGATGAAAAGAGAATGAAGTCCTTGCATCACATGCAGATATATCAGAAGAGACTGGCCCGAGCATTCAACAAGAAGTTATGTCCCACCAAGATCAGAAAAGGTGATTTGGTACTTAAGCAGTCAAGGCCGTCGACGACAGATCCGAGAGGAAAGTTCAGACCTAACTGGGAAGGACCCTACATAGTGCAGAAAGTAATGGGAAATGGGGCAGTGAGACTGTCAGACTTGGAAGGTAACGAGTTCACTGAGCCGATCAACGTGGACAGATTGAAGCAGTATTTTGCCTGATAAAAAGAAGACTGGGCAGAAGACCTAACCCAACGGGATAAGGAAACTCATGCATGCATGCATACACGTAACACATTTTGGCATTCGTTTTGTGTTTGTTTTGTAATTACAGGTTTTTGAAGAAGAAAAGAGAAGGCGGCAAAGACAAGCCGATCAGGAGCATCAACATACCAGCAGCAGTTTTGGGGATGCGTCCCAGGGGGCGAGGCCCACATCAATGCTAGCAGCAGTCTTGGGGATGCGTCCCGGGGTTGAGGCCCACTTCAACACATATATCAGTTGCAGTTATTGGGATGCGTCCCAGGATCGAGGTCCACTGCATCATCATTTTCGGGATGCGTCCCAGGGTCGAGGCCCATATTTTGTCAGCGGTATTGGGATGCGTCCTAGGGTCGAGGCCCTCGTTGTCGGTTGCAGCTATTGGGATGCGTCCCAGGATCGAGGTCCACTGCATCATCATTTTCGGGATGCGTCCCAGGGTCGAGGCCCACATTTTGTCAGCGGTATTGGGATGCGTCCTAGGGTCGAGGCCCCCGTTGTCGGTTGCAGCTATTGGGATGCCTCCTAGGATCGAGGTCCACTGCATCATCAGTTTTGGGATGCGTCCCAGGGTCGAGGCCCACATTTTGTCAGTGGTATTGGGATGCGTCCCAGGGTCGAGGCCCCCGTTATCGGTTGTAGCTATTGGGATGCGTCCCAGGATCGAGGTCCACTGCATCATACTCAGTTCGAGACAGCAGGCAAGTCAGGTGGCAGCTGGCGAGCCAGGTAAGTGAAAACGCATTGCATAACTTTGATAGGATTGTCACTGTTACACATTACACAAGTCCCATAAAGTGCGGGCGACTGTAGGCACTGCATTTTTGCATATAAGTCCCTATGATGAGTCTCATTTGGAGACACTACCTTTTAAGTCATGGAAGTCACGGGAAACGGACGTCGGAAGAGGAAATTCAGAATAAACATGTCATCAGATTCATTTCACAAGTTCACTGTTTTCGTTCGTGTTGCGTTCGTGACCATGTTCGAACGTCAAGCAGATTGCGGGCGTTCGTGTAGCGTTCGAATCGGCGTTCGAACGGCGTCGGTATTTCTGGTTTTGCTGCTAGCCTCACACCCAAGCCCAATTAGCCCACCAAAGCCCATAAAACACATCCAAATTAATTAAATATATATTTAACACATGGAAAAATTAAATAAAATCTAAAAATCATATACCAATTTAAAATAATTGCCTACCTTATTAACATAAATCAAATATTTTAAATTCCTAATTAAACCAAATTTTATCCCTCACTCAATCCTTGATTTTCCTTGTTTAACACCAATCATATCCCCCTTTAATGCACCAAATCCCTTCCTTGTCAAGCAAGGAGAAGCCCTAGCCCTTTGCCTATAAAAAGAACCATTCACCTCACATCTAAACCTAAATTTTGCGAAGCGAGCTACGAACACATTTCGAAGGATATCCGACAAACATTATATTGGTATGACTAGTGATTACCACATTCTGATAAAAATTCTACTTCTAGAAATTTTGCGAAGCGAGCTACGAACACATTTCGATGCTCAGTATCATAGAACAGATATCCCCTCGTATTCGAAGGATATCCGACAAACCTAAACTTTTTCCCTCGAGGCGAAAGCTTATCTTGCTGAGCCACCCTGACATAGGCAGGACAACCCCAAACCTTAATGTAGCTAAGATTTGGTCTCCTACAGAACCATATCTCATACGGAGTCGTAGGAACAGATTTTGAAGGAATCTTATTCAAAAGATGTGCAGCTGTTAAAAGAGAGTAGCCCCATAAGTAATAGGGAAAATCTGTGAAACTCAACATCGATCGGACCATATCCAATAAAGTCTGATTTCTCATCTCAAACACTCCATTGTGTTGTGGAGTACCTTATTGAGCGAGAATCCCATTCTCCTTCATATAATCCATGAACTCACACCTCATATATTCACCGTCTCGATCAGATCGAAGGCATTTAATATATTGTCCAGTTTGTTTTTCTACTTCATTTCGGAATTCTTTGAACTTTTCAAAGGTTTCCGATTTATGTCGCATCAAATACACATAACCGTACTGTGACAAATCATCGGTAAAGGTAACGAAGTACGAATAACCACTGTGAGCAGCCTGACTTAGTGGACCACATACATCAGAATGTACGAGCTCCAGTAAGCTAGCGGCGCGGTGTCCAACACTAGAAAATGGGGTTTTGGTCATCTTACCCTGAATACAGGATTCACAAGTTGGATAGGATTCAATGGTAAGATCTAGTATCAAACCATTCCTAACCAATTGGGTAAGGCGTTTAATGCATATGTGACCCAGCCGCATATGCCAAAGTTCAGTATTATTAATTACAGGTAAACTACGTTTATTAACTCCAGTATTTAAAATGTCTTTTGAAGTTTGCAATATATAATGACCATGCTGGTTTGGACAACAAAGGATCTGAATATTACTTTTATCATATAAATATAAAGAACAATTCTTAATATTAATACAAAATCCATCTGTATTTAATACAAAAAGTGATATAATATTAGCTACACATCCAGACACAAAATGGCAGTCATTTAACAAAAGTGTCCCATTCGGCAATGAGATCTCACATACTCCCACTGCAACTGCATCCAGAGAGTCTCACCTCCCGAATCACAACTGCATCTCTCCAGGCTTCAGTTTTCTACTTTCCTTCAGCACCTGCAACGAATTGCAAATGTGAATAGGACAAGCAGAATCTAAAATCCAGTTGGATGTAACGGCTTCACAAGCCAAAGATATATCAATAACTGGAAAAATAAATATACCTGATGTAGATGCTCTCTCCCTCCTCAGCTGGGCTATGTAGTCAGGACAATTCATTTTCCAGTGCCCGACTTTGCTGCAGTGATGGCACTTGTCTTCAGAAGCCCTTTTGGGCTTAGTTATCTTTGTCTGTGGTTGAGGACCGAAACCCTTCTTCTTCTTCCATTTCTTCTTCTTTCCCTTTGGCCAGGCCTGGGAAGAAGCGGAAAGAGAAGTAGGTCTTGGAGGGCGAGTCGGTACTCCTTTCTTAAGGTCCTCCTCCGCTGTGAGCAACATCCTATGTAACTCATGGTAGGTACAGATAGTCCCGTTCATATTGAAATACATCACGAACTGGCGATATGAAGCTGGGAGTGAACCAAGAATGACACTCCTACCGAGAATGTCATTAAGAATGAGATTATGTTGCCTCAGTTGATCGATCAAATCGATCATCTGAAGAACATGTGAGCTAACAGCTTGCCCCTCATCCAATCACGCATGGAACAATTCCATTGCGACCTTATGAACAATTACTTGTTCTTGGTTCTCAAACGATTGTCTCAATCGCGTCATCATACTATACGCATCTAACATGCCATAATATTGTTTCTTGAGTCCCGGAGACATTGAACTAAGGATGTATGATTTAACTCTTAAATCATCATTCTTCCAAGTTTCAAAAACTTGGTGTTCCTCCTCCGTAGCATCCGCACCAACAGCAATGGGCAACGGACCCTCAAGAACATATCCTAATTTCTCGGAATCGAGGACAATCCTCAAATCCAAGTCCCAGTCAGCGAAGTTCTCAGCGCCTTTTAGTTTGTTTGCATCAAACATACGCGCAAACTGATTTGTGGATGGTGCCGCCATCGCAAATCTATCATATAGATCACGAAAAACGGTTAGCAGAAATAAAGCAGTTTCATATAATATCATAAGCATAAACTAGATCATGGATTTTTAATCTAAAAATGCCTCTCCCACTAAATCATACAATATTGTAATCCCCAAACACAATACAAAGATTTAATAATTAAATTAAATACAAATAGTGAAAAGTGGATCCCGTGAATATATTTCAGCTCACAGCAGAGGCACGGTCTCGCCTACGTATATTCATCAGGTAGACAACTCATTTGTCAATCACTCACTAGTGACTCCTGGATTTCCGGTCCTGGTCGTTTCTCATTGTCACTGCTAAGGTAGGCCCACAAGGAGACGTACCAAGGTTAAAATCCTCAATGATAAAATCAAGTTACTTGCGTAACCCTGACAGCTAGGGCACGTTCAGGATTCCGCTTTCGCTTGAATTTATCTAGTATCTGATATACATCCGGTATAAATAAATCTTTATCGGCTACACCCTCACAGCAGAGGCACCAGTCTCGGATGTAGTTACGGAGAAATATTTATAAACCGTATTGACAAGACGGACCACATAACATGCATCAAATACATATTACATTAAAACCTTATTAATTAGGATTTCCGCTAAGTGTCATACACCCTAAATCTAATCAAATTAGATTATAACATGCATGTATAAAGTTAAAAACATGATTAAACATTGAATCAAACAAGATAATCATTTTAGGGGGCCTAATCAGACTCGCTCTGATACCATTTTGAATGGTTTTATTGCGGATATCCGGTAACGCAGCGGAAACAGTGGAAAATCAAATTTTCCGATTTCAAAACTTTTTCTCGGATTAATTAAATAACATATTTATTTAATTACCCAATAATTAAATTATGAAATAAAATTCAATAAATAAAATTTATGCGAATTTACCGAATTGCCCTTACACTTTGTATTTTGTTCATTTTAGTCCGAATTGTTCAAATCAATTTTGGATGATTCTAAATCATTACTAATATGAATTTAACATGTCACAAATGTCAAAACACAAATTGCAACCAAAAACCCAAAAATTATTAGCCTTGGCCGAGAGCCTCCTTAGGGAGCATAATGTGCATTTTGCACTTTCCATGTTCAAAACACATCAAGATGAAATCCAATCAACATAAGATTTCATATGTATCATATACACATCCAAATACACAACATAAATGAAAAGTCCCAAATTTGGAAGTGGTCTTAAACCCTAATTTTTCAATTTCTTCAATTGGACAAATTAGACCAAATGGTTAATCAATTACTTCAATCATTTTTCTTCCATCTAATTCAAGTCTCAACACAATGAAATAACTATAGATCAAATCTATGTCATTTAAGAGTGGGTCAACAACTCTAGATTAGCAACAAAGTTCTAAAACCATGAAAAGAATGCTTATTACTACACTAGTTACATTCTTCCAACTTCATACATGCATAACCCCTTCATCAAACTTTCATCCATCAAAAACACAAAGAATAATGAATAGAAAAACTTAAGAACATCACCAAGTGAAGCCCACAACAAGAGGAACAAATACTCTCTAATGGAAGGTTGGAAATACTTACTAAATTCCAAGCTTTTCTTTGATTTCCTTTTCTTTTCTCTCTACCTTCTTTGCTTTGTTTTAATGGAGTTTGATAAAGTGTATTAGGTTATCTAAACCCTAAATGAACAAAACAATATATACTTGTTACAAAGTGCCTTGGCCGAATTTGGCCTAAACAAAAAATAAGATATATTAATTTCATTTCATTTGAATTTCATTTTGCCAAGTTGATAAAATGATCATTACACTTAATGATAATTTTCAACAAGTCAACAATGGCAACTAAGTCATTAAAACAATATATAAACCTTAAGATATTTATATTTTAATTAATTAATCATTTAACAATTAAATAATTAATTAATTAATTAAATACAAATATATTAAATATATGTATAATATTACATTAAATATTAAATACATATATTCATTTATGATATTAGTCAAATATCTCAATTGATAATTAATTAATGTGTATTCGAATTAATCAAGCATTAATTACAAATACACAAAAATTAAGAAAATGACTATCGGGTCACTAAACATGTATTTTGCGTTTAACCTTTAAACGACTTTATAAATATCAATATTATTTATAATTGTTGCCCTAGTGCTCTACGAGTATATTTCATTAGTGAGACTCTCTAGATTCAGGCATATCCGTCACGATCCAATTTCGTGTCTATAATTTATCCACCCGTAAATTATGACGATCACGGATAAATTCGCTGAATCATACAGGTCGAGGTCATGGCAAATGTATAATTCCTCCGTCACAGGTATCCGGATAAATCCCAGAGATATAGATGTAAACGTCAAATCTCTATATGGATTATCCAGTCGACTATTCTATTAGCAATCTAAAAAAGAACATTTAGAACTAATTCTAAATTGTACCACGGGCCCATGGATTTTATCTGATTGCTAATCATATGGACTACCTATGTTCTGATACACATAACTGACGGATCCTATCTCGATACACACATGACACCCTGAGGATCTATCTACACCCAACGAATAGGCGGAGGTCTGATCTAAATAGATCGATGACTTGACTGCCATCTAAGTGTAGAAGATGTCTCATGTGCCCACAGTGGCATCTCAAGTCTAAGAATCACAAGTGCTACTCAACCCGACAAGATTCTTATTGACGTTGGTGTATCATCCATTAAGAATCTTCGTTGAGTCGTTCAGTGTTTATCCGCTATAAAACCTACACGTCTATACTAGTCTCCAAGACTTATGGTTCATTGAGAAACCATTGGAATCATATATTCCAGTATACGACATGTACCGGTCTCAACGGGTTTACTATACTGACCAAGTAGTGTAAACCTTGACCAGGAACTGTCTAGAATGACAACGTCATGATACAACTCAATGTCAGTTGTGACGCTTTTACAACTGCACCATGACTAGTCATTCTAAGGTCATTACGTCTTACCATATTAAAAGATTCATTATATTATAGAAACTGCATATATTATTCAAAATAATAACGTTTTACAGAAGTATTCATAAAGAAATACAACCGGGAAATTGGAGCTCTGAGCGCCAACCCCAACAATATTTTCATACAAAATTAACGACACTAAGATCTAGTGTAAGATTTTTACATGCTCAAACACATACAAATATTTAAATGTATGCATGTACAAAAAATGCCTAAACATATAATCAACAATTACATGTATGCATGGGCATTTTATACATCAAGAAAATTTGTAAAGGACATGAACTTATTAGCATGTATCGCTCATATATCACTTTGTTACGGAGGAACGCGATATGCCGAGTACAGCGGAACGCGCGTGGGATCAAATCCCAAGCAATTTTTTTTTCGGCAATACCCAAAAAGTCTATTAAAATTTTTTTCCATAAACTTAAAATTAGTCCAATGCACTAAATCATATATCATCATATATATAATTTTCCATGCATCAATATAATTTCCATAAACTTAAATAAATATTCTAAACACTTTAATAAATTATCAACACTTAATAATTAATCCAAGCATCAAAATATTCTCCAACAATTGTCAAATATAAATCAAGCATATAAAATTAATATATCAACCATACATTAATTTTCCATACACTTTAATGCTTAAAATTTTTTTCACATACATGCTTACAATTATTTAACAATTCCATAAATAATTTTTCCAACATCAACAACCCAACAATAAATTTATGAAATAAATTTACATACAATAGCTTTGAGTCCTTTCCAATTTATGAAGCTTTGCATCCAAGTCCCAAGTCCACCAAGCACTTTGATCTTCTTCTCTACCTCCACCAAATCAAGCTACTTGAAGCACAATCTTGGTGACCAAAGGTGGTTGATCACTAAGAATGGCAACAAAAATTTCCCCCTAAGGTTTAACTCTTAAACCCTAAAAAAAAATCTTATTTCAAGCACACAAATTAATCTTTAACACTTAAGGATTAATTTCATGTTTTTGATATCTAGTTGGGTAATTTTTGGTGAGAAATTTGGCTTGAATTTTGAGAGCAAAAAAAAAAAAAAAAAATCAATTAATTTTCTTCTTCTGGTTTCGGCAGTAAGCTTGGAGGGAGAAGAAGAAAATTGCTTCCTTTTATTTTTTTGGTTACAGGTTCGGCAGTGGGATTCTTCTTCTTTTAAAAAAATTGCTTTTGTTTTTATTAATAATTAAAATTAAAAAACCAAAATCAAACCAAGCTATTTAATTTAAACCATGGTACAAGGAATCTTTTCCCTACACCACAAATTTCAAAATTAACTTAACCAAGGTTAAAAATTATCTCACCAACTAAGGTAAACTAAATTACAATTAAATGATTTTAGTTACTTTAACTAAAAACATTCAATTACATAAACTATAGTTACCTTAAATAATTAATATCTTTATTTGTATAAACTAAGTAATTAATTTGTATATTAATTTACAATTAATTAATTCACTAATTAATTACTATTTTATGTAAATCAAATTTACATCTATTATACAATAAACTTATATCAACTCTTGATATAAAATTAATTAATTCAATTAAATTAATTCATCTCATGAATTATCGGATCAAACAATTTAATCCTTAAACCCAAAACACTTTGTTAACATTTGACGAAGTCGCCCTAGTGCTCAACGAGTAAACTTAATATAATGGAACTCTCTAGGCTCACGTTCGGTTGTTACTTATATATATACATATATATCTTATATACTTGTATACATATTCATGAAGCCCTGCCCACCTACAAATCATGGCTAAAAATAACACGACACGCTGAACCATACAAGTTGATGTTAAAACGTTAATGTATAGTCCTTTCGTCATTACCGTCTCCTATTGGGTAAGGTTATAGTTTTACTGTCAGAACCTTATCTACTCAATATAAAATAAATTTTCATAATTATATTCCATTAATAAATAATATATGCAAAACTCTTTTTCAATATTATTTATAATGTTAAAGAAACAATTTCTTCAACGAACTTTCGGCCGAAAGATTTCCGGAATATACTCTGAAAAATTTCTGGAAACATAATCCAACCATATGGACTGACGAATCCTCATATTAACACACACCGATCTTCGTGAGCATCGGTCTATACCTAACAGTCATCGAGAGGTCAGACCATAAAAGGTTTTTGACATGCATGGTATCAGGCATAGAGGATCACTCACAAGATCACCGTGATGTCTCAAGTCAAAGGACCACAATAACTACTCAACTCGAAAAGATAACTATTGACAGTTATATGGAATATCTATTAGTCATCTTTTATGAGTTTGTTCGATATTCATTCCACTAATGAATATCCGCATTTCTATACGAACTTCCGCTAAGCTCATAGTTTGTTGAGACAAACCATATGTCAATTACATATATAGACAATGCACTAGTCCTACCAATATAATGACCGACGCATGTCAATAGAATTAGACTATGAATAATTTATATTCGAGAGAATGCGTGATATTTCTCAATACCATTTGTAACTCTTGCAACTATATCACCATTTATTGTAACTCTCGGGTCTTTACTAATTTCATATAAGGTTCCGAGTGAAACTCGAAATCTCTAACTTTTAGAGTAATTTAACACTTAGATTTACAATATATAAATAAAAGTAAGAAATTACCATACAAATAAATAAATAATCATGATAAAGAAAATATTACATTGCATAAATAATAAATATTCATACAAAAAGTGAATGGTGATCGATCACCATTTCCAACATTAAGAACATGTTTTCTTTGCCATGTGCAAACACATAAAAGTGCGTGTTTGAAAAATTTAAGACTATGAATGTGTTAAATATCTTTTTCCACTCACTGAAGTATCTAACATTCTCTATGCAAAAGTTCCTTTATATATATTCTCAGTGGCATATCCTCTTTACTTTTCTGTTTTTGTATGATAATTTGATCATTCATTAGCAGAATTTTATGACATAACGCTTATGAATCCTCATGTTATACACTTCTAAATGGCACCTCCCTGCAGGTGGTAACTCGGGGTACAAAACCCTTGAAATCCTCCTTGCCGGCACCAATTACTCTGCTGCAGTTCATATGTGGGCCGTGGGTTGTATATTCACTGAGATGGTGAAAGGGAAATTTATGTTCAGTGGAATGTTTGAAGTTGATATAATGTTTGGAATTTTCAGGTGCTATACTTTCACACTTCCATCTTTTTATTTTTGTGTTTAGCTCCTTTTCAACTACTGTCTTAATTGTTTTAGTTTACAATATGTAGGTACTTTAACATGCAGATGCGTATAGCTTTCTGCAGGTGACTTCATTATCTGAATCCAAACGTTCTTGGGTAATAGAACTTTCTGTCATTTATGCAATCTTATTTTCTTTTCTCCATTGCAGCTTAAGCCTATTCACATGCTGAACTTGGCAGATGAGCTTACCAGGTTTGAACCAGATGGTTTGGATAGTCTTTTTGTAAGTTTAGCCCTTCTTTACACTGAATATTGTTGCAAATATTTGTTAAAACATGAAGAGCTTTTGCTGCATAGCTATAATATTGATCCTTTAACCATGGACTTGCAGCTGACATATTTGGATAAAGAAAACAATTTTTTTTTTCCATTTTTTCCTACCTTATTTCATTGTACTAACATTCGGGGTCTTTTTTTTTGTTGGAAAAAATATGTCTTCAGTGAATGGTATGACTGAACCTGACCACAAGAATCATAACCAAAACTGCACTTGCTCATGCATTACTTCAAGGACATTCATAATTCTCTTTTCCATGAACAAGAAGATTGTGTTTTGTTATAAAGCCAACTTCTTCACTTGCTAGAAACAGCACACCATGTGCATCTTCTGTTCTTGCACTGCCACGAAGCAAACTTCCCTTGGCGCCCACAATCTTTGCAACTTGTTCAGTTGTCTCCATGAGACGAAATGTAGTTCACTCGAATTCCATGCTTTCCCAACTCGTAGGATGTGCTTCTCACCAAGCCAATGATGGCCTCTTTTGATAAAGAATAAGCATGGGATGCAAGGCCACCCGTGATGGCTGCAGAGCTCCACATGCATATAATACTGCCTTTTCTCTAGCCTTTGATAATGGCCATGAAATATGGCATTTAAATTTAGTGGCAGAACAAACTTCACATCATCCGTTTTTAGGGCTTGTGATGCATCTTTCAGAACCAGAAATTCCCGTATTGTTGAACATTATGTCTAATTGGCCTTTCCAGGAAAGTGCAAGTTGTACAGCTGATTCAACATCTTTCGTAGAGACATTATATCAGCTAGAGCAGCCCTGACATGATTAACAATGTCAGATATGAAAATGGGGGCACCATTCTCAGCAAATAGTTTTTTGATGTGGTTGCTCCAATCCATCTTGCTCCACCAGTTATTACAGTAACTTTTCCCATCAATCTAATTCATAAAAATTGACAATCAATGGCCTAAATAATTACAAAAATCAGTTATGAACCTCCATTTAATCGTTGGTTCCAAATATATATGTTAATAATAAGATATTTATATGAAAGCAGAACTGTTCAAATGCCATTATGATCAAAGAGGACTTCATCCTAAAATATCTTGGTGCTTCTTGCAAGGGCTGATTGTTTTTAGATACCCTGAGTTCTTAGCAAATATTTGATAGTGGATTAAATATATGGCAAATAATAAGTACTTAGGCGATAATTTCCCTGTTAAAATTTGTCGCCAAATGACATTTCTGTCCCTTAAGGTTATAAAACAAACTCAAAACGTCGTCGTGTTTTACCCACCACAATGACACTATTGATTTTATATATGTACACAGAGCTGCAGTTGCAAAACACCAGGAGCACAGCAAGCGTCAGCCATCAAAACATTATTAGCGCTGCGACTGCGAACAAGAGTTAGCAAGAAACAAACAAACGCAAACAAACAAACAGAGAGGGGTTAAAATCCATCGAATCATGGAAGTAGAGGGATCATCGAAGAAGATGATAGCACACAAGAGGAGATGGTGGAGGCAAGAGTCCCGATTCCGTACAGAGACCAGTGCGCGCATTTGCTGATCCCACTGAATAAGTGCAGGCAAGGGGAGTTTTACTTGCCCTGGAAGTGCGAGAACGAGCGCCACTCCTACGAGAAGTGCGAGTACGAAATCGTTATGGAACGAATGTTGCAGATGCAGAAGATCCGCGAAGAGGAGGCCAAATTAAAGCAGGCCCAGACCCAGAAGGGCGCCCCCATCCCTCTCATTCCTAAAACTGTCAATGCCTAGTAATCTCAGCTTCCTTCTCTTCATCGTCTATATCTTTAGTGGTGAGTTTTCTTTTGTTAATTTGGTGTTTGCTTGTTGGGATTTTTTATTCATGTGTTTTTTTTTTATGCATGATCTAATTTGTGTTCTTGACATTTTTAATGTTTTTTTTTTTTTGGGGGTGTTATTAGATTTTGTGGTATTGCATAGTCTGGGGCTTGATTTTGAACATTTGTTTTTTAGGATTATTAAATTATGGGACGTTCAAAGTTATCGATTTTGTGTTTCTGATGGATAGCTTACCAATGTTGTGCGGTTTACTAGATATTATTTATAGGTTTTTGGCTTAATTGAGATAGTGCTCATTTTGGGATTGACTAGTTTTCCGCTCGTTTTTTCTGAACAATTAGGGCTTCTTGTTGGTGGTTTCTGTTTTTTATGGTGTTGTGGTTTTTTCTTTTTAATTTATATTTTATTTTGGTTTATAATTTTTTTATCTAGAATACAAAAAATTAACGGGTTTATATCAAAGATACTGTTCGTCTATGAATATTCAAGTTTATGAATGATGTGTTTCTGAGTATGGATTCATATTAGTGGGTTCTTCTTAAATTTTGTAAAATGTTGTAAGGAATAGGCAAAATATGTGGTTGTGATTGCCTTTACTTAAGGAATTGATCACAAGTGAGGTTTTTTCGTGAAGATTTAAGGTATATTTTTTTTAAGGTTTCAAAATCAGTTTAAAAATGACAGTGTTCATGAACACACCGCCTAGGTGCGGCCGCAATTTAGGGCTAATCGCCCATATTAGGCGGCCATTGGACTACGCGGCCTCAGATTGGCGATTCGTAGCCTCGGCGCCACCTAATCGCACCTGAGGCCGCATAGTGCAGCCTTGCAGCACCGCTCGTCGCAGAACTGTGTTTTGAGGGGTTAAAGAAAATAAAATAAAAAATTAAACGCTCGTTTTGGGGGTTATTAACACCCCCAAAAAGGCGCCGTTTATAAGGGAAAAAGGAAATACAAATTAAAACAAATCACTATCAATTTAAACACAATCTACTTGACATTAACATGATTCAAGACAAAACACTAAATTTCTACTTGCCTAAACCCTAATTTTTCTAATTCTTCAAAGTTTATACATAAACCCTAATTTTACAAAATTAATTCTCTAATTCATCAATTAAAAAAAAAAAAAAAAAAAAAAAAAAAAAAAAAAAAAAAAACTAACAAACAAACTCAATTTAAAGCATAAACCATAATTTCAAAAAACTATAATTTCTTCAATTTTTGTTAGTTTCTCATCAAATTAACCCTAAATATATTTCACCCATTACTCAAAGAATATTTCCCTATGTCAAAATCACACCGAATCTTAAACCTAATTATGGAAATTCTCTATTTCCGATTAATTTCCGAGGCTGGCGCTGGGTCAACTCCCGACTAGCACCTATCGCGTTTTATAGCACTGTAAAATTATGTGGCTTGAATACAGATATAGGTTCATGTATTGAATCACAAAGCATGATGAGAATGTTATGAAGTGCTCATTATGTAAAGTGGCTGGATTGGAGTCTCAAATAGACCCGATAGTACAATTTGTTAAAAGTGTTCAAATTACGGAGTACGGACCTTGTTGTGTTTCTATGCTATTTGAAAATTTGAAAGACAAAGAAATGCCTAAATTACTATTTAGTTAAATGGTGCAATGTGAACAAAAAAGATTTCTTGTGAAAACAAAAGACATGATATTCAGATTCAATCTGAACAAGAATGCTTCAATCTCTTTAACGCTACACACCTCTCTTTCCAATATCTTCACATAAAACATTTTGGACCATTCTTAAAGGAGTTCATTGTCACCTCAAAAGGGCAATGTTACTGTGATAGGTCCAAAATAGCCAATAAACAATAAACAGATGATCCATTGATTCACCATCCCATGTCATACTTTTTTGCTTTCCTCAACAACTTGTTTGTTTCTCCTCCAATGTTCTAAAATATGTTAGGCGCCAGTCGAGCAGTGATTCAATGCTTAGTGCTTAGGCAGAGCCTAGGAAATTAATTAGAAATTGGGGATTTCCATAATTAGGGTTACGATTTGGTATAATTTGGACAAATTAATCTTACGGAAATGTTGTTTGAGTGATGGATAAGATTTACATAGGTCAATTTAATGAAAAACTAACAAAAATTGAAGAAATTAGGGTTTTTTTAAATAGGATTTATGTTTTAAATTGGGGTTTCTTAAAATTGATGAGATAATGAGTTGATTTTTTAAACTAAAGATTAGAGTTAGGATTAGGGTATAAAATCCGGCTAGGTCCTGCGGTCAACGGACATTGATCGACGTTTTTCACTGCGAATTTTCTTTAGAATGGGCAGAAAATACTGCTCATTCTGACGAACACCTAGCCTTGACGATTTGGGGACAAGCCACTAAGCCTAAACGCGCCAGCCATAGGCCGCTGAGCCAAAACTGATGTCATTTGAAATTTTTCAAATTATGGACCTTGTTGTGTTTGTATGCTATTTGAAAAATTGAAAGATACATTCCACCAAAACTGACGTTACAAACTTTTTGTGTGAATATGATGAGGTCCTTGTCCATTTGCATTGGGAACTTTTGATCGATTTGGCTTTTAAGGAAACCAAAGTTGATAATTGAAGAAATTCTTGCGAACGTAATGCTAAATTGCTAATACATATTAAAATTGGTCTAATACGAGGAGTAGTTGTCTATCCAGTATCCGCTAGTTCATTTCTTATGAAATATCAAAGCTGTGTTTTTTTTTTCAATTCACTATGCAGCAGTGGTTCTACGACTTGAAAAAGAATTGTATGCAAGTGTGCACTAAATGTTAAGCAGGTTCAGTACTTCAAAGCGATGCTCAACAACTTATTGAATTTCTTTGCATCTATTGTCTAACTGCTCTCTAATGATTGTTTTCTGCTTGTTTTGTTTTGGTAACATGAATTTTATACTTGTTTACTCATAACCTTAACATCTGATTTCAATTTCGTAGAGGAGGCTTTGAACTGCCAATGCGTGGATGCATTGTTGACTGTTCCTGGTGTAGAAGAGTGTTATTTCGAACTGTTTGTTTGGGACAATATAACGTTTTTACAGGTTCTGAAGTCCTTTTTTATTGAATAAAATAGCCATAAATGAATGTTTGACATCCCTTTATCATTTTGATCTCTGATGATACTCGGTAAATAAAATTATGGCCAAATCTATGATAATTTGGTAGATTCATTTTTCATTTTGTTGAACATTATACAATACTAAACATTGCTTCTTGTGCTTTGTGTTGTTGTAATCAACTTATGTCTAAATACTTTCGAATTGCATTTTTCCTTTTAGATCACAAATCAAATGCTTTTAAATTACACCCGGTGAATATTTTTTTTTTAATTTTTTTTTTTTTTTAAATTAATCACTTGAGTAGACTTTTGTTGATCAATTCAATTCTTTGAATTCAAAGTCTCTTTTCGCCCGGTTGCTTCCAAAAATAACCCTATCATATTTTATTTAAGAATTAAGGGATTTTATCAAACTCTTCTTGACCATGTCATCCTTTTATATGAGAGAACCCCCACCTGGAGGTGGCCACGGTTCGGTTCGGTTCCAGATCCGAATCGAAAAATTTGGATCGGTTTTTTAAGAGAAAAAAAAAATGGTTCGATTTCGGTTCCGAACCCCGGAACCGAACCGAACCTTAAGGTTACGGTTCGGAATTTTATGGAATCGTAACCGAACCGTTTGGGGGTTCGATTCCGATTTTGGAACCGAAACCGTGGCCGAGTCTACCCCCACCCTTAAATGGAAACATTTAGCTGAATCTATTTCACACATCCCAGATTTGTTAGAATAGTTTGCCATATATATACAACATTTAAGCTAGAATATCATTGATACTAGGATTCATCATGATTGGGGAAAATCAAGCATTCAGTAAAATGACACGTGGCTAGACAAAGAGGGCTTTGGGACCTTCTGTCAGAACCAGCCTCCAGGACCTCCCGTCAGAACTAGCCTTCTGGACCTATCGTCAGAGTCTGAAATCAACACCTCCATTAGAGTCCGACGTTAGGATCTATCGTTAGAATTTGATACGAGAGCCTCCATTAGAGTCTGAATTCAAGACTCCCCGATAGAAAGTCCATATCAGGCTCGGCTCCAACGGAGGCAAGCAGAAGTCACGCAAGGAATTAGCCCGAAATATCAACTCCTTAATGCACGAATCTTCTAAACAATGAATCAGACAGTCAATAAATCACTTTCCGTTTCTTTAAGTTGGATAACCGCCCAGAATAAGGAAGTTCCGAGATTTTATGGAGTAAGCCAGTTAGTGGGAAATGTAAATAGAATGTGACCGCTGTTAGTTTGTTTTCCTTGTAACAAGGTCATATAAGTTGTACGAAAATCCTCGAAGTAAGGGATCGACCTTTTAGTAATCAAGAAAGTATGGAGTATTATTGGGTATAACCATTCCGATCTTATTAAGAGTCAATATTGTGATTCTATTGTTTGTGAGAATAATTGCACAAACACATCATCATCAGCAACAAAAATGAAGAATTTATTCAAGTGATTTAGAGATGGCTTAAATGCCAATTATACATGGTTTAATATAATTGCTAATCATCTGTCACCTTGGCCCCGACAAAACTGAAGGCAACAATACAGTAGTGGGATTATCGTTTTCTTCCCGTTGATCAACATTTGCCAATGTTTCTGTTGATGGTAGATTAAACAGATTAAAATGGAAATTGTTATGCTGAATCTCTGCAACACTAGCACCCTCCAAAGCCTTAACTACCATTGACATGGAAGGTCTTTTTGCAAAATCGCTTTCCAAACACCAAGCAGCCACCTTCATCATATTCACTACTTCTCCATTTGATTGTATATCCATAATGTGTTTATCAACAAGGTCTGACAATTTTTCCTCCTCTGCCTTCTTCTTGAAAAGGCTCAGCAGATACATGTCATCCTCCTCAGCCTGGGACCGGTCAAAAATTTTCCGGCCACACGATATCTCGAGCACTACAACTCCAAAGCTGTAGACATCTACTTTTTCTGTAATTACTGAGCTAAGCCATTCAGGAGCTAAATATCCGGGAGTTCCTCTCATGGTTGTCACAACTTGGCTCTGGTCGCGGTCAATCAGTTTTGACAAACCAAAATCAGCAACTTTGGCATTAAAGTTGTCATCTAAGAGAATGTTTTGGGGCTTGATATCCAGGTGGAGTATCTTCTGCCTACAATCTTCATGAAGATATGTTAGTCCCTTGGCTATGTCAAGGATGATCTTTTTTCGTTGCTTCCAGTCAAGCATAGACTCATCGGATCTATGGAAAATCCACCTGTCAAGTGATCCATTCGGCATGTAT
>SKCR01019223.1:0-43432 GCA_019454045.1 Zanthoxylum bungeanum
TATAAGGTCACAATTCATACAACAATATGCAAATATAACAGGAAGTCATGTACACCAAGCTTGCAGCCCACTAATAATCACATCCTTAATGTGAGTTTGAGTGGGGCAATTGTCTCTTTCAATTTGAAATTTTTGTTAAAATAATTCATATAAATTAATAAAAAAAATGAATTTTTAATGTAATAAATTGAATTTTCCAAGAATATCTATATTTTTTTTTTTGAAAATCAAATTATTATTACTATTGGAGATTTGACACCACTTCATTGATTGAGATGATGTTGAGTTCAATTAAAGCGTATCTTGTATAAACTTTGTATTGCAAAAAAAATAAAATAAAGTGATTAATTGTAATTAAAATAGTGTAGCAAATAGACGGTGGTTAATGAACAAATGATGTCATATAATTTTATTTTATGTTAAAAATTAATTACCAAATGATTTTTAATATTTTGACAGTAGCTAAAAATTAAAAATCTTAATTTTTGTAAAAATTGATTTTTAAAAGAATCAAAATTAATAATCAAATTTTTTTTATTATTAATCAAACACTTAAAAAATTTATCAAGATTGTGCTTGAGATTTCATGATTCAAAAACAGATACTAGTCATTAGTGATGTAATTACAAAAAACATTTCAATATGATTCTTTTATCAAAGAAATGTTATTATTTAGTTTATTTATGCAAAATAAGATTACATGAAACACACTACAGATTGCTTAAAAATACATGAGAATGGCAGAACCAAAGAAAAAGAAAATCAAGAAAATTACAAATGACAATAAAATGATTGATGGTGGAATTCTTCCCTTGTCTTTTCTCACTAACATCCCTTCAACAATTACAAAATTGATAATCAATATGTAGAATGGGAGCAAAACTTGCACAAGCATCCTGTCCCAGTAGTAGCCCAAAGCAATCATTCTGATAACTCCACAAATCAAGGCTGCCATGTTCAGGATCACAAGAGAAACCAAAGGAACAAGAAATGTAGAGGATGTTTGAAAATCAAATTGGCCCATTTCATATCTTTCAACTTGTTCACTGTCCAAAATCTTATTTGTTGGCAAGAAACTGGCTTTCCTCAATCCAAGTACTTTCATAATGCCATTCATACTTCCGTAGAAATGAGCTGTCACAGATTTTATCATCCAAATTCTCTGCTCATTTCTCCATGTATAGATCGAACCTCCGGTCGAAATGACCTCTTGCAGGTGTTTAGAAATGGCTGAGAGTATGATGAATGAAAATACTATGAAGAATGAACTTGAAACCTGTGGCAGAAGGTAAAACACAAGTGGGTTTAACTTGTTCTGCAAGTAAGGTTTTCAACTAATTTGAAGGCTTTGTTAATACTAGTAGTTGTTACCTCAGGATACAGAGAGATGCCATTCAGCAGACACAGCTGAGGAATAGTAGCAAAACACCAAAGAGGCAAGCAATAAAGAAGAGGGAAGAATGAGAGCTCTGCATAGCACATGCTCTGAAGAAAAGACATTCTTAATGGTCCATAAAATAGAGGGCAGAATCTTGAGATACCGACTTCGGTCAACCCAGAGCCCCATCTGGTGCCTTGAATCAGTAGATCATTCAAATTTGTGGTTGACATACCCAGAAACTGTGGCCTGGATGGGGCAAGATATGTCGATGTCCAGCCTTTGCATTGTAAGATGAATCCTGTAAAGAGATCTTCTGCCACAGATTGATATAAAAAACCGACCTGATATCAAAACCAATGAGAGATGTCATGTAATGTTATGTTATGTTATGTTATGTTGTGGTATTTAGAAAAGCAAATAATACTTAAAGCTTGCCTCTTCACCCCATTTTGTTTCATGCTCATAACTGCAGGAAGCTAAAACTTTGGTCTCCTGTAGCAATACATTGGAAAAGTTTTCGCCATTGGTATTGTTATGCTCATAGCATTGATGGAGGGATTTGATGAACACATTGGATTCCCCAAAAGAGTTTTTATGTTCTTCAATGTCAATACCTGTTCAAGAAAGGAATTACTATCAAACAACTAACTCTATATTCTTAAACAATTTGTCTTCTGTAATAAATTCTGCAAATGGAGGTACCTGTTTTTGCGAAATCGCCATACAATGACTCCCTCTTAATATAATAGCCAGTACCAGACAAGACAGGACCCTTCAGCCCATCCAAACCTTGCCATAATACCTTGAATATAGAATGCATAAATAACAAAAAATAAATAAAATTAGATACATAATTGCTACATCTTGTGCTTCTATATTTGCTCATCTTCGCATAAGTTTATATTAGTTAGGCTTACTCACACGATACGCATTTCTGTACTGGCCATCATAGATATCATGCTCATTGATGTTCTGAAATTTCTGAGGAAACTGAACGAATGCTAACGAAGAAGAAATTTTCGAGTCAAGGTGGAAACACATTGCTTGCCTAGCTGAAGTTGGATCATTGCAGTACATATCACAGTCAAGCCCCAATATGTAGGGAGAATTGCTTATTACGCCAGAGACACGAAGCTGCAAGCTTGAACAATGTTAATAATCTGAACAGTTTACATACATACATACATACATAAAAGCTTAATCTTTGGGTGGTGGTGTATAGAGATTCATACTAGAACATTGAGGGCTCCGGCCTTGAAATGATGAAGATGATGAGGCCTTTTCTCACGAGAAACGTAAACAAGTAGAGGCATATTAACATGATCTGCTTGCCAAGTCTCACTCTCACCAGAAGTATCTTGTATTACCTGCTGGAATCTAATTGAATTAGATACTGCAAGTCACTTATTTTGTAGCTAAGCAGTTTAAGTGCCGAGAATATTTCTTGCCGGTGGCTACCGGAATGACCCGGTTTAGCCGGAAATCGCTGATCGATTCCAAAGTTTGGCAGAAAATCGCTGATTTAGTTTTCCCTCAAAAGTCACTGATTTTTTATTTTTAAAAATTATCCGATTTAAAAAAACACTCATTTTCTTCTTCTTTTCCTCATTCTTATTCTCTAGAAATTTTAATAATTTCTCTCAACTTTATGATTATGTAGCCTTTTTTGCATCATAAATGAATATTTTTTAGTGATTTATGAAGGATCGTGATCTTAAGAAGCAGTTTTGAATTTTTGTACTCTCACTCACGATTATTTCCGATTAGTCTACGAATATTTTCAATTAACCGCAAATCATTCAAATCGCTCTTAAAGTAATTTGCTACCAATTTCCAATTAAACTATACAAATTTATAGTCAGGCAGAATATGACAAGAGTTACCTCAATGATTGTAGGGTGATCTCGGCTGTTCCCATATCCTCCATCTTCTACAGCCTTGATAACACCTTCCTCAAACATCTCATATTTTTCCTGTTACCAAATTTGCAACACATCAAGTATATCACCTATCCTAATTTTCTTTCAAATTTGAAATTACAATACATTCAAAGTAAAATCTTACACCATTCTTGTTACAAAACCAGTAATTGATTTCAACATACCTTAATCTTCTTCTTCTCTGCCTTAAACTCACCATTATCAAAATCAGTATCATCATCACACTCTGCTTCAGAAAAATAAGCCTGTGGACATATTGTCTCAATTCGATATCTCCTGCAAAAGGGTAGCCACCATTTTGCAAACCTACAAGCCTCCCTCATACAATCCAAAGTTACAGGAGAACCCCCATCATCAGATAAATAAACATGAAGCTTATCCGTCGGATAATCCAGTGCCATAGCTGATAACACAGTGTTCATCACACCAATAGTAGGTTCCTTCTCTGGATCAGCAGTGCATATGAACACATCAATTGCCGGAAGTTTATCATCTTCCGGCAATCTTTCTGGGAATACAGTTCTAGAAACTGGGTGCCAGAGATAAGCTCGGCCAAGGAGCCATATAAAGGAAAGAAGCAGCTCAGAGGCAGAGACTAGAAGCCATGGCAACATGATTGGTATTGTTCTTGTTTCTTGGAAGAAATAAGAAGCTCTATAGTAGATAAATGAAGCTATAGCTATGCAATGCAAGAGGGCATGTAGCCTGTTAATTATAACTGATAAGTTATCAACAGAGCATACATGAAGAGGAAGAGAGCTCTCCATTTCTAGATAATATAAACTTCTTTTTTTCCAAGTGTTTGCTTCCATGTCCTCTGTCATCTCCTTATAAAGGAATTGGGATGATGATTAAGAATCACCGGATGCTTCCTAGATTTTTATATTTTTTTGGACATTGAAATAATATTATTGATTTTGAATGGTCGAATTTCAATAAACTATAAGCAAAACAGGATTGAATAATCAAAATCTGTGGCCAATTTTTCTCTTGTTTTGTGATTTGCTAGCTGACTAATCAAACTGATGGCTTTGACTTGGTCAACAAGGAAGCCAATGAGTGGAAGACACTTTCCAGGTTAATTTTATTATTTCATAAGTATTTCATTTATTATTTCAATTCTCGTAAAAGTTCTTTATGTGTTTAATAAATTTTAAAAATATTTAGCCAAAAATGTATTCCCAAATTTTCTTCTTTTATCTATATTTCTCAAAATCACAAGTTATCATTTAGGTTGAAAAAGTTCATCTTATTTCTCTCATATTTACTAATTTCTTTTTCATATTAAGATAATTATAATTCCTTTCTCTACTAAAACTCTGCTTTAATTAGTTTTCGATTTTAGTTTTTGATTGCATATTTACATTACACATATATTATCTTACATAAATTTATTTTATCTCTACAGTATCTTGAGAAAATTAACAAGTGTATTGTTTTCTAACAATAATAATACATTTACAAATTTTATGTTGGAAAATGCTTATTAATAAGCATTTTGAGGCACAATTTTAAGCATGGTCCACTTCGTGTTAGTGGTTGTTATTGAATGATTCGGATACTCCTCCCTGAGTAGTTCGAAATGGTATATTCATATACTTAAAATGATGCTTGGGTGAATGAGAAATTGTTGCTCAAAGCTCACCCATTTGTGTTGGAAAATAAAGAGAAATGTGTTTGTCCCCACATGTGAAAGCTAATAGAGAGAAGTTGTGTTTATATATGATTGCTCATATGTAGATGGGTAAGAGTTATAAGGATAGAGGCTCTCTCTACGTGCGCGCGAAGGGGGGTGCAAATCAAAATCCGATCAGGCCTGACTCGTGTGCACCCGCGCGTCCTGCGTACACGAATGCCGGACCAAATTGTGCGGGCCCGACCCAGCCTAATTGGCATGCATATTTATTTTCCTTCTATAAAAGGCATGCAGTGTTTCGTTTTTTTTGCATGATATATACGATACACACAGCAGTCCTCAGTTTTCTTTGTTTTCGTTTGGGAAGAGTTCAAACACTTTAGTGGTTCATTGGGAACGAGTTTTGGTGGTAGGGGGCGAATTTGTTTTAAGGAGGTTGTTGGCATATTGGGAAACAAACGTCTCACGTATCCTGGGAAACAAACGTCTCACGTTCTACTGCACATTCGGTAGGGGAAAAATTTATTTTAAGGAGATTCTTGGCATCAACAAGCCTCGGGAAAGAGAAGCAGTGGTTCGGTTCTGACTCAACATTGTCTTCAGTGGTTCGGTCAAGGGTCAGACGCAGGCTCGTCTTCAGCGCACATCAGTTTCAGACGCATTCGAGGCAGAGGCACAACAGTTTCAGAGGCAGACGCACATAGCCTTCTGAGTCAGACGCATCTTCAGGGTCTTCCGTCAGACGCATCCGTCAGGCGCATCACCAAGGTCTGCATCAGGGTCTGAAGCTCGTCGTGGGTCTGCTCTGTGGGTCAGAGGGTCTGCTGCGTGAGTCTGCTCTGTGGGTCTGATCTCAGGGTCTGCTGCGTGGTCTGTTTTGCTCATCAGGGGCTGATTCAGATTTTCCCAATTATCAATTAATATTTGTAATATTTGTAATACATTTTATGCAAATTAGATCGAGAAAATCATGTCCAATAAAATAGTATTGTTAAAAAAATTAGACTATATTTCAAATGTCTATTTTTTTTTTTTTATCATCTTTGGCATTTAGATCGGGAACTTCATGCCTAATAAAAGTAGAAGTTTTACCAAAATTTTGTACTCCTAATAAACAAGAAAACTTGTTAAAAATTATATCTAATTAAATTTGTGACTTAATTTTAGATATCAAATCTGACCATTCTTTTAAGTCAATACAATGATAAATATTAAATTTAAGTTTAAAAAATTAAATTGAACTAGCCTCCACCTATTAATAACAAAAACAACTATGTGTAATTTATAGGACTTTGACATAAGAATGAATATTAACTAAATAATTTTTGAAAAATGTAACATAAGTCATTATGTGAGTAGTGATGTATTTTTAAAGGGGTGATAAAAATTAATCATAAAGTCCACGTATTATGTTATTAAAACACATAATACGTATATTTTATGATTAATTTTTATCACTCTTTGTAAGTTTATCATTTTTCGTCATTATATGAAATTTAAATAATATTTATGTATTGAAGAATTCTGATTTCTATTATTTTTATTAAAAAAAAATAAAAATATTATTGTTAGAGCTCAATCCTTCTTACTCTTAGGTTGAATTCCAAGCTTCGTCACTTAATACAATTTTTTTTGGACATCCCGTCGTTAAATCACCCGATCCGAACTTAAGCAAAACATGTAAAACTCACAACTGTCTCAGGCTCTTACAAGAAGTTTCAAACCTAGTACTTGAACAATCAAATTTTAAGTCTTAAGCCATCAAGACACATCTCTTGAGGGTCACTTGATAGAATTACCTTCGAGTATTGTGACTTTTCAAACAGAACTCAATAGAAGGAATTTTTATAAGTTTGAAATTTAATTTTTTAACTTTCGTCAAGTAAAGATCATAAAGTTTTCGATGATTAAAAGTGAGATTCAATTAGGGGTTACCACAAAGTTTAAGCTTAACCTGACCTGCTTCAATATATATGTTTTAGAGTAATGATATATGTATAAATGGATTATAAAAGAATGACAAAATCTTTAAAATTAAGTAGTTTTGACTATTTTTTTTAAGTTTTTCTTAACATTTAAGATTAGTAATTTTAAAAATTATTTTATCATTTTCTATCATCTCTTTAATATAAATATAATTTTCCATGAGCTCTAAACTTCATCCATCATTAAAGAGGTTTGGTTAGATTTGCGTGCAGATTCCGAACAAAATTTAATCCTCATGTTTTTCCCAAATAGCATGTTCTCAGGTTAAATAAACACAAGAATACCTCGTAATTGAGTATTATTTATTTATCCTAGAGATAAAGCTCATATGTTAGCTTCCAGTCTTTACTCTTTAGTGATAGAAAATTCTTTGTTTATGAAATCACTTGAGCATTATATGCACCAACTACAGCAAATAGAATTGGTATTTAATGTTTTAAAATCCGGCTCGATCCATCGATCCGAAAAGGGAAGGGGGTCTAGGATCGAATTGCGGTATATGAACCGGGTTCCAGTTTGAGTTTTTAATCATTGCTAATAAAGTATCCTACGCAATAATAATTATATCCAAAGGAATGTATACAGGCAACCCATCTGGTCTAAATTGACTAAATAATATCCAAAATCATGACAATATATTATATATGCTTGTAGGTCCAAAAATACACATGCTACCTGCTACAGGAGAAATGGTGGTTCAAAAACTGGGAATAAGATCCTACCTGATTGAACACATTTGCTATGCATATACCATGTATCAAAATCAATCCTCCCAAAAGTACCGAGTTGTTTTTACAATTCCATGAAAGCAGGCCATCTGCTCTCCTGGTGTAGATTAGGTCTTCTAAAAGCTCATAATTCCATCATCAACAGACACGGCTATGAATAGAATTGACCATTTTTGTTCCAGTACCATGTTTGCTAAAGAAAAGTCAGCACATAAGCTGGCACGAGAGGACCCAAGCTCGACTGTGGATTCAATTTAATCCTAGAATATTAAAAGAGAATGGTATATTAATCTTTTAATTAATGCAAACCCTGGAGATAGTAATTTAAGAAAGCTAACCTTTTTTTTTTTGGTTAAAGCAGTCATTTCGGAAAGGATGAAGAGCGATGTTCAACAAATTTCCACTTTGGCCGCTCAGTTTTTGATGGAACAGTCCCCAACTGTAAGATACCCTTGATCCATTTAACCCGGTTTACGAGTTCCTCATAGTCTATAATTGCTGCTTCCACTGTATCAGAAAACGAGGAGTTTAAAGGGAAGTCTCTGTCATCTCGCATCTTCTTTGAGGATCCACTTTTCTCACAACTTTTGTTTCCAGCATCAGTTCCGGGCATTTCAGCTGTTGCATCTCTAATATGTGCACTTGAAACACTATCTGAATAACTAGGTTTCACGCTGCCTACATCCACCCCATCAAAGCCCATTTTTGTTTCCAGTGCATGTCTCTCCTTAGAAGCTGCAGGGCTCAGAGGTCGCTTTGCATGCCGCTCTGAGTTGTCTAGAGATGGTAGTGAACCGGTTGAAATACGAGAAGAAAATGAAGCATTATATTCAAATGATAGTCCAGCTGTTGGCTGAGCATTCTTTGTCACTTCCTCCAATCGACGGACCATATAGTTTTGAGAGCCCTCTGCAGCTACGATAATTAGCGTGTAAGGCAAGTTAAGTTCCAACATTATGTCAGAATGATGTAACAAGATTTAAAAGAGTACAGATGAGGAATGATCTAAATGCTGTCAAAAAACAATGAACACCCATTAAAATAATTTATGATTCAAGCTCCAATTAAAATTAAATTAGATCCTTGCTTGTAAGCCAGAAGACAGGTTAATCTAGAACTTCTCAATGGAAGCTGATACTACCCTATCAGAGTATATTACTTACGAAACTAACTCAACAATTATCAAGCACCTTCAAGGGAAACCTGTGTTCATGTTTGGGGGCATCGAGCAAGATTAGAATTTCTCCCAACGCTAAGAAAAAGTAAAAGTAGGTATTTGTCATTTATAAGGATATAAACATGAGTCTGTTAATCACAGATAGCACCAGTCCAAGTAGGTTTTTTCACCCACCAGCAGAATTTTCAAGATGTGGTGCAATCATGTCATACTGTTAATGTTGAAGATCAATCTCAAATCCATATCAATGAAACTTCATAATAATATGATATCTCAAGATCCTATGTTACGGGAAACCAGAGTGAATCAATCAATGTTCTCCATAAAGAGTGAAAATAGGTCAATGCACACCAACAGATTGCGGGGTATAACAAATTTGGATAAATAGAGTTTCTAGAGAAACAACAGTAGAGGTTGAAAAAGCAATTTCAGCACTTAATCCGCAGTTTTATAGTCCTCGTGCAGGAACTTAGTTATTAGGAGCTCAGAAATTTGAAGTCGCATAGACATGAACCTATATTCTTAGATCAAGTTGTCTACCTCTATTGGCCACAGCTAATGTAAGAGAATAGCAGCACAAGAGCAACAGAAATTGGGAGATAAAAATGAAAAGAAAAGAAATAGAAATACACCTAGACTTGCATGTTCTGCTCTTAAACAATGAGCAGAGACATGCTGTATCTGGCAGCACTCTTACCTTGAATCACAGGATAGATTAACCGAGCACAACGACGATTTACTCTCTCCTGTAAGAAGCATTGCCAATAAATAAGTAAAAAAGATTACATGCAAGCATCTAAATTTCAATGCAAGGTAGGCAATAGGGCAACCAAAGCATATAGAAAAACTGAAGATAAAATGTCCTGAGCACGGTCGAAGCTCATGTTGAGGTTGATGGACAAGATACCACATTGCTAGCCAGAGGATCCTGGCAACTTTATACATCTTGTGAGCACCATTAAACTTTAGAAGCATTTTGGGTGGAAAAAGGGCAAAAGCAAATCATGAGGACTGTGTAACCAGATAATATCTACAGTTTGACAATATAATATAGCAATGGGAACCCAATATGAAGGACAGATACCAAAATGGTCAGAGACTGTTTGAGAAGCAAAGACGGGGTCTCTGGTTCCCAGTGGTTCTTTATTTCAAAGATATATGGACAGATGGTGATAGGATGGAAGCAAAAGATGATGAACACCGTCCCCCCCCATCAATTAAGATGAAAAAAATAAAGGCAAATTAACATCAATATCACTCAGTACATCAACTTGTAAATGTATAAGCACCATGCTTCTGATACAAAAGTAAAAAATTAGCTACAGTGTTATAACAGAAAAAATTTCCATTTGATGTGATCCAGCAGCCTATGCATCTCAGAAAGGTAGATAATTAAACCCCCAACCAAAGAGGAGAATATCTGATTCAGGTATTGTCAGTAATGACTTTTTACTACTCCTTTCCTTTCACATTAATGTTTAAAGTACATTGCATCTTCGCGTAACAGGATACAGATGTCATGCATTTAGAGTCATAGAAGCGACTTCAACAAGGTTTAAGAAGCATTGCAGCAATATTTCTACGAGGAATAAAATGAAAAAGAAACAGAATCATAAATGTGTAAATATTAGACACGGGGACATTACAGAAATGGGTACAATCCAGCCATCATCCAGAGACCATTCCAAGGCTGGGCGTAGGTCCTTGCAGAAAACTTCATAAGAACCACCCTCACCAACAGGCGGAGGTGGGAACTCAATCTGTAAAATAGCATATATGATGATAAAACTTCTTTTTAAGGGGAAACAAAAATGCTGGAAAAAAATTTCTTTATAAAAATCCTCCAATTAAGAAAATCACCCATACATAAACTTGAAATCGAAGCCTGAAGATAGATACAATAAACCAAAAGAGAGTCTGATCTCTGATTTCATCAATGAGGCTTGATGAAAGACATGTTCAGGGCTTAGGTTTTAGCAAATTAAAAAAATTGTTCCATTTAGGAAAAGAAACAAGAAAAAAATAAGAGCAAAAATAAATAAAATAAAAACATATGCACACACAATCATTTCTACTACAGTTCCCTCCTGACAAAGTGCATACATAATACAAAGATCATAAGAATGTTCTCATTCTCTAAGATTATCCAAATAAATAATTATTTATATCAATACAACATTTATGGAGAAAATTCTACAGTTAAGTAATATTTTAAATGTTGTGCCGCAACTAATATAAGAATTGAATCCCCCAAGATTCTTACAATGTGTACTAAAAAGGTGACATTAATTTGGTTCTCATGACTTTTTTTTTAAAGGAAAAACATTTTCCCACGAGAATTTAAATTTGAGGAGAAAAAAATGATTTTCCATTAAGGATGCTTTTTGCAATTTTTTTTTCTAAGTATCAAGTGGTACAAGCACTTAGTGGGAACATACCTCAAGGAGCAGTCTCTAAAACACCAACATATTTTATGTTCAGTATTCTTAAAACTGTATGACCTACTACATATTTTCTCCAATTATTCCATAAGTTAATCATTTTAAGACTCAAAAGCTCTGTTTCAAGAATTAATGACACACATGAAGCATTTTAACATTCACGACCCAACCAACCAGGCACCACCTTCCTAGAAAACAAAAGCCACATCAGAACTAACGGCGACAAGTGCTCCATATGTGGTAACTGGGTATTAGTAAAGATGGCAGCTGGGAAAGATTTCAAGCTGGAAAAGAGGGAATAGAAAATTCAGAAAGTTCTGGGTAGACCCGGCCAAGGTTCCGGTTCGGAACCGGAACCGAACCGGTTCGGTTAGGGTTCTTACCCTGACCGAACCGGTTGGAACCGCTGGAACCGAACGGTTCCAGCGGTTCAACCGGAACCGTACGGTTCCGGTTGGAACTGAAGTAAAAAAAAAATTTATTTTCTTGGAACCGTAAGGTTCCACAAGTAAATCTCAATTTTTTTAATTAATAATAATGACTTAATGAGGTTTAAAATTGCAATACTAAAACATGAATATCCACATCCTTTTTATAACCAACTCTTGGTTATGACTTCTTTATATAAGCGATGTGGGACACAATAGCCAAGTAACAAATATCTCACATCGCTTATATAAAGAAAGCACTAGCCAAGAGTTGGCTATAAAAAAGATTATATGTTAAAAGAACTTTATAAAAAAAAGGATTCTATAAAAATGATGTGATAGTATGAAAAAACATTACGATTATAGAATTTTTTTTATTTTTTAAAATTTATTATTAAAAAAAAAAAAAAAAACCGTTAACCGAACCGGAACCGACCGGTTCGGTTTACGGTTCCGGTTCCACTTAAGTGTGGAACGTGAACCGGCCGGTTCGGTTCGGTTCGGTTCCGAACCGGAACCGAACCGGCGGCCAGGTCTAGTTCTGGGAGGGGGGAATTTGTCCCTCTCTCCCTTCATGCCTCACCACCTATGGGTAAAGGTATACTAGCTATTGAAACTTAGTTGCACAACTAACACAAATTGACAAGTATAAACTTCAAAAATGATTCTCTCTGAAACTAAGTGCTCAATAATCCATGTTGTAAAGCATTAAGGTAAGAAGATACTCGATGGCAGAAAAGAGAGAATTTTCATGATGACGTGATTATAACCAAACAAACCATAACTGATTCTTCCTCCACCTCTGATGTTTTACGTTTATATGACAGCGGAACTCTAATGCAATAGTAGTTTGCTTTATAATACCAAGAGGAAATTGTTAGACAAAAAATAAATAAATAAGAAAATGACACTCCGTTATATCAAACAGGAGCAGCACGATAAACAGACAGCATATTGTCATTAAAAAATCATGCATAGTGTAAAAAAGTATTCATGAAATAAAATAACAAATAACAAGCCATATTAAGAAGTCTCAATAATACATAAAGTCATAACCTAAATGAATAGGTGCAAAGTTATTACCCGGGCTTTCCCGTCCCCTAGTATTTCTGTAAGCCTTGCAGTCCAATAACAATTATCAGTCCACCAATCAACCAAATCCCCGACCTTCCACACATCATTGACAATAACGACAACTTCGGTGATGCTGTTGACATCAGGCATTTGACTTTCATGAAATATAGGAGGAAAGGATGGACGAACCATTATTTGCCTTTTCATCTCCTTTAATCTGGGACCACCAACAGGCTTCTGATATAACTTCGTCCATCGTACTTCTGCAAATGACCACACATCAAATGACAATGAAACAAAAAATAAAAATCAACTAAATAGCAGGAGCAGAACCATAATATCTCATCCAATGTAAGTATTTCTACCATGCAAGATCTACGAAACATAAATTTCCAAACATGAGAAAAATTGTACCTACAGTTCAGTCAAAAAGGCACAAGAGAAGGAACAATTCATGCCCGGGGCTAAATTTTTGAAAAGCATAAGCATAGAAGAGAACTCATGCAATATCATAAGCACACAAACAAGAGATGCTACTTACTTTCATCTGGAAAGTCATAAAATTCCAATGCATGTGACGTTTCTCTTCTCCGTGAGCCAATGTCCACTATCTGATAAAAAATGCCAGGAGCCAAAAAAAAAAAAAAGGGATGATCCTCATTAAGACCTATATTATTTAGACAAAGCACAGGGAGAGACTAAATAAAGTACCAAACAACAATAAAAAAAAATGTATTTTCAAGAAATAACAGAATGAAAGAAAGAACCTATAATCTTAAGCAAAAATTTGGTCTTTCATTAAGAAAAATACAAAAACAATATTTATAATCACACATGAACAGTCATTGTAGACATAGCAGCTGATTAGAGGACCCATTTTGACATAATTTTGTATAGTGATGTGATTTGAGAGTTAATTACCAGAGAATTTAATTATGGACGGTGGGAAGATAACTGAAGAAACTTCATAACAATAACTTACCCCACATAAATTTCATTCCTTTTCTATTGTCTGGTCAAAATTGACAATAAAATAATTAATGTCATGTAAAGATGATAGGTGATCTCTGCCATGCATCAGACGAAAGGGTTGTCAGGTCAAAATTGACAATACAAAAAATCAATGTCATGTAAAGATTATAGGTGATCTCTGGCATGCATCAGATGAAAAGGGTTTGGGCATGTGGGTTTTTCGGCTAGGGCCCTCCTTGGCTTAAAATTTGATGGCTGATGGCACAGTTTGTTTTAGTTACATCTAAATACTTCTGACAAGTTTGCTGACAAGTAAGCTTAAACTTTTGTGGAGTACCACAAACATCTTTATGAGACAACACTTTCTTGACAGTTGACATTGAAAGTATATAAAATCAAACTATTTATCAATATGCCATTAAAATGAATTAAGTCATCTTTCACTTCATTAGCCAGGTGGGTCTATCTACTGTTAGAAAGGGCAAATAATAGACAAAAAAAATAAAGAATTAGGACGATCACCATATGCTGCTACAAAATGAATCTAATGAAAAAACAAGGCAGATACAAAAACATCAGGATCCAGCCACAAGTTAGATTCTAAATTCAAAATTTGTTACAATGATCAGATATATTGTGTACGGAACTTAGTTTTAAAAACTAAGCATAGCCGTATTAAAAGTGTAACTCAACATCTAAAGAAAATAAAGTATAATAAAACGTCTAAAGTAATTAAAAGTAACTTTAATCTTCATAGCCATAACCTTAACATACCTTGCATCGAAACCAAGAACCCCGATAACCTGAAAGAAAAGACTTTGACTCTGCCAATTGGCCAACTTTAAATGGAAAGTGAGATTCACCCATGATAATCCATGAAGCAGTAAATAGCTGCAACAATCAACAAATTTAGAAGAAATTTCAAATTTGGATACCAAAAATAAGACAATTACATGTTTTAACTGGTATTTGCCCTGCCTCTTGTTTGTTCTTTGGGATTTAGGCAACCCCTCGACTAATAACCCACAACTTAATTGAGCTCAAGTCCCACAACTTAATTGAGCTCAAGTCCAATGCCAAACTAAAACCAGTGGCTTATATCAATCCCTTGAATTTGATATTTTGTTTATTTAATTATTTTAACAGGAAAACAAAATATTTTATTAAAATGAAAGGGAAAGTGGAACAAAAGTAACCCAGAGGTTTACAAGGGCAATAAAAACAGCCCTATAAAAGCTATCTATGGACTATACAAAACAAATCAGTATATTCAAACCCAAACAGTACACTAGTCCTACTCCTACATTACTCTCCCAGTCTCCCTCCATCTGAACAACCTTGTGTTGTGAAACCCTAAAAACTCCTCTCACGCACTCAGTTAGTTCTTAACCTCTAAATATAAGGTTGTAAAGAGACATATTCATTGAAGGAATCGTCAACTCATCACATCTCAAATAAGTCATATTCATGCTAAACCTTTATTCCTAGAAGTATTCACTTAGTTTTCTTCATTCTTCAACGACTCAAAACATTAAAAAAAAAATTACTAAAATAAATCTACATATGATCTACAAATCTCCACCTTGACAGGTTTTCTTATTTATAACCACATATGAAGATGCTTCATCATCACTGTGTTTGCATCAGAGTGCCATCAACTACAAGTGGCATGCAGTGGCCTCTTTGAAAGAGACAAACAAATACTTTTAACCTAACGTCATTAATGTTGAATTTATCAAGATTAAGTTTTCCTTCTTTTTAAGCATCACTCTTACTTGCCATTCCTCTAATATCGGTTAAGCAATTTGTTGAAATTTAAGGACCTAACTCAACCCAAAAACTAGCTTGAGAGCTGGGGGTCGCCTTATGATTATATTTAGAGACCAAGATCACTTCTCAGCCAATGTGAAATATTTTCCTCAACACTCTCCCTCACGTGTAGCCGGTCTTCAACCTGGTTCGTATCATGTGGGTAGGATAGTGTGAGCACCAGTCATGGTTGAGATTGGCCATGATATTATGTTGAAATTCGTGGGACTAAGTCCTAACTCAACCCAAAAGCTAACTTGAGAGATAATGTTTACCTTATGCTTATATTTAGAGACCAATATCACTTCTCAATCAATGTGAGATATTTTCCTCAACACAATGATTAATTCCCTAAAGCTTAAGTTTAAACCAATCAATCAGGTCTCATCTCTAACATGCACCTAAAGGATTTTAACCTTAACCTTAACCTTATACAAATTTAAAATAGGATTAGCTTATTTGATAAAGTCTCATAACATAATATGAGGACATGAGAAGGACTCATGCATCATTAGTTAAGATAAGCATCAGTCAAGCTCAAGCTGTTGTCAAGACCCAGCGAAATTAAATACACAACAGAATAATTTATTTAATTGATACGTATTCAGCCATATGCATAACATAACACCTCGCCTAATGGCACAATGCGCAAATAGCCCTGGAGCCTAGGCACGTGACTAATGAATGTGAGGTGTGAGGCGCAAGTTGATGCAAATTATGAAAATATGTAAAAGTGCATAGCAATTAGCAATGAAAAAGTGTTTTATCTATCTTTGAAATAGTTTCAACTATTATTGAAAGTGTTCCAAACTTCCAATCCAAAGCTTCATATCTAAAGCAAAAGTTCTCCAAAATGAGAATAGAAGCAGCAATTAAATCATCATGACTTCATGTTGAATGCAAAACAATATAAAAGTGCATAGCAGAACAAAGTACAAATAAAAATAGGAGGGGAAATTAAAAACATTTCTCCTAAATTCATCTGCATATTCTCCTCATCATCAAAAATTCATTTAGGGGACTGCAGCATAACTTGAAATTTTTTCAAAAGATATGTTCATTAGGTTGCCGCTAAATGAGACCAAAATCTCATAATAGTTTTTATAAGAACCCAAAAAAAAAAATATATATCATAAAAAATAAAGATTCATACATATTATTATCCAAGCCCTAAAAGTTTATTCAAATATTATTAATACTATCCAAGAGAAGCAATAAAAAAATAATAAACTGATCATATTTTTTTTTCTATTTAATGAAAAGCTAATATAATAAATTAAGAAAAATAGATTAAGGAACACCTGTGACCAAAAGAAAGAAAAAAAAAAAAGCCCTAAGAACAAAAAATCAAGCCATGTTATTAATATTATAAAAGAGAATCAAAAAACAATAATTTAAAAATAATGAAAAGGATAATGGATAAAATGCTTACTGTGACGAAAATAGAATGTTCTGGGACTGCCGAAAATGGAGATCGGTGAGGTGAGGGGCTGTGTAGGGTTTCGGTTTTGTAATTGGAATCAGCGATGGGTGGTTGTCGAAAATAGCTTTTAGGGATTTCGTTCAAATGAAATCAGCTTCTAAGAGCATGATCACTCTACAACAGCATTTTTAAAAAAAAACAAACAAAACAAAGTGATATATTATATGGTAGCTCTTTATATAAGGTAAAAAAGGTTAAATGGTGGAATTAGATTATTATAATTTTTTTGGTGGTACAAAGGTAATAAATTGATAATATTTAAAAAAAAATAAAAATAAATTAATGATAAGATAATGTTTCTTTATTATGAGTATTGTTTGTTTATTACTTTAAAATGGAACTAAAAGGTACTCCCTTCAAAAAAATAAAAATGTCCGTAAATGTCAATTTCAGATTAAGAACATGTTACTTTTTTTTTTTTGATTCTAAATCTAGGAAAACTTAAGAGGATAAATTTGAACATATGTATTCTTGAAGATCACTAATTTGTTTAGTGAAGATTTTTTTGGAGAGATAATGTTTTATGATTTCGCTACTTTATTAATTAGGATTGGCAAAATCTCGAGTGGGATCATTAAGTTGGGCTTTGCTATCATATTGATTATCAATGCTCTACAAAGAAACTATGGTAATACCAGTACACTATCTAACAATTTTATTTTATATCAATTAGTCGCGACAATATTAAATGGTACCATGGACAAAATAGTCTTTGCATAAATATTTTTTAATTGATTCTGATAGCATTAACAGAAAAGTGATTGATTAATACTAAATAGGAAATGAGTGTATTGTCGGGAAACCTTGGTGGTGATATGTACTTGCACTAAAACATATGTTATTTAGATAATTTCCCAAAAAATTATATTATTTGTGAAGAGAATTTGACCATTTAAAAATAGTATTAAAATATTTATATTTTAACTTTTAGAATCTAAAATGATATAATTGTCTTTAAAATTTATCTAGTTACATTCTATTTTATTACTTTTTATTTATCCAATAATCCATTGAGCATTACATTCTAAACTTCTAATTGTTTTTCGAAACAAAATTATGATACATCGCTCTCAATTTCATTAGATTATATTTCATTATAAATTATCATCTTTTATCAATCTAAATATAACCTTATGGCTGTTTTAGTGCTTAGTGTCGGTCGAATTTAAGATAATTTGGATCGAATTTTAGGTATTTATGTAATTTGGATCAGATTTTGGCAAATGATTTATAATTTGGTTGTCAGGTCATGAGTTCGAGTCCAATTGGTACATTTCTTGTAAGAGCCTGAAGTAGTCAAAGGTTTTACTTGCTCCACTTAAACTCAGGTCGGGTGGTTTGACGGTGAGATTTCCAACGTTTCCAAAAAAAATCGGGTCAAATTTTCAACGCTAATGTAGGACATAAACCTTCATAACTTTAACGGACCATAACTTGAACTACAAGTATTCATTTTCAGCCAATAATATATCGATTTGAAGTTATCAAGATGCATGTGATATTGATTGACTAAGTCAACCTAGCATCATCCACAAATTCCTATTTAAAGGGCATTGAATTATAATTGGAAATTTCCTTCAATATATTTGAGATTTTTTCAAATTTGTTTCTTTTAATTTAGGAATCATACTCTAATTTTATTGAATTTCCTTGATTTATTATAATTAGCATATTTTAATAATTCGAATTACCTTAGTTTGATAATTTCGCATTAGTTATGGTTTAGTATAAAAATGTGTCAAAATCCTATTTTGTTTTTCATCTTATTTAATAAAATCGTACTATTCAGAACTTTATTTTTCTTTACGTTTTCCGCTTCGGGAACGCCTTTGACAATGTTGCACCTCACCAAATTTCAATTCCTCATCTATATTTTTTAACAAAACTAATAACATGGTATTCCTAATTACCTGGAAGTACTTACTAAAAATATTTAAGATATGGTGTCATGTTAAAGCGATATCTAAGCGTCACCCAAACACCGCTTTCATCAGTTAAAGGGCGGATCGACTGGTCAAACATGTAGAATTTTATATAATATATACAAAATCATAACTTAAAATACTTAACCACAGCCTATAGCCGCCTAAGAGGCTGTTTGAAAAATCTGCTCATGCGCTCGTCCAAATGGTGAGCCAGCTAATCAGTGAAATCACACATGTAACGCAAGCGCACGTATCACTCAAGTAGTATAAAAATATCGATCCCATGAGGATTTAATTTATATTGTTGTTATTAATTATTGATTCTATTTATTTACATGTATCTAATTAAAGGGATAAAAGAATGATTACTTGATTGGTTGGTTGAATGTGGATTTGCTAAATAAATAAATAAATAAAAACACAAAAGAAAATACTAAGGAAAATAAACAAAAGACACAAATATCTAGGGTTGTGATTCCACACAATATTATTATAAAGATGAATTGATTCTCTTAGATACGTGTAATAAATCAGTTTGTTAACCTGGAACACGAAGATATGCAAAAGCCTCTATCGATTGTTAGACGCAAATATCCAAAAAACTCAATTAATCATATGTCTATGTTAACCAAGTTACCTGAATTCATTAAGTTCAAGTTCCAATTATGGCTACCCCCGCCCGACAAGTATATTTCTATCATGTAAGGAAATCTATTAAGGGTTATTTATCATTAAGAGAGATCGTGAGCTATTAAATCTAAGGCTGAAACCTAAAATCTATTTTCCAAGTTCATTTTAAGTTTACCACATCAATCTTATTGGTGATCAGGCAACAAGAAACATTAAGTTTAAGATCCAATAAACAAATTAAAGAATTACCCATAATATAATTAAATCAATTATTTAACATATAAATATTATGCTTCATCATTTCCCTAGAATAAATAGAAAGTGCTGGGGTTAGGGGATCTGTATTTAATATTTCAAACCTAGGAATCTCACTTATTAAAATATAGAATTTGTCAGTATTATCCAATTAAGTCAAACCAGCCATAAAGGATGTGTCTGTTGGGATTTATGTCATAGAGCTTCATGTATTGTAAATAGAATTGATTATTGTAATAATAATAAATGCATTATTCTTTTTATCAAAGTTGTTTGATTTATATCGCATATTGTCCAATTGTCTTGTTTACCTTGATTACTATTGTACATTCAGACTTATTGTATGTTTGATGCACAAGAGAATTTAAGTCTAAAGTTAGTAATCTAATTAGTCCATAGAGAGCAAACAAAGAGGGTACTTTGTTTGTGGTATATTTATAGTTGCGGTCCATTCTATACTTGTATGACGACCTTGATCCGAGATCGTTCATGTAGTGATATGGGAATGGAGGCACCTTGTATGATAAGATCATATAGGACTGGACTCAGATAAATACGAATTTCTTTTAATATCCGTTAATCGAAGAAATTCATTTTATCTAATAGATGGTCATATATGGATTCGATCTTAATCCTGAGTGTACTACGAACTCCTGCATGACAGGTTATGTCCTTTGATTTACTATGGTGAGGTTGGTGTTGCATTCCCAGCCAATAACTACGTATTTTGGGGATATGATTTGGTATGTAACTGTACGTGCCAAATTTGGGCACGAGGGCAAAAACGTCTTTCACTTCGAACCCAATACCGGACAACGAATATATTTCCACATGCACTTTATCCTCCCCGCCGAAAGTAGAAACATCAAACATGTGCGAGGCCCCATTGCCAGAAATCACAGCACGTTGTGGGTCTCTTTTACAGCTTCTGTTACAACTGTAAAGTGACTTCCTTCAATCTATAAAATGGGGGAACTTCTCAACTCTAGGAGAGGCTTCACTTATTTCTTACAAGCCTATGCTCTTCGACATTAGCTCTCTGAGAGCTCTCCATCCCCCCTTATACACTTACCACCACCCTCACGGCCACCCAGAGAGGTCAAGGTAACATCAAACCTACCTTTCACATTTACATATTCACTGGCTCATTTCATGTTACTGACTTGGGCGTCGGAGTGCCCCCGGCACCCACCACACCGGTGGGTAGTCTACTCCCGTTCACTTTATCTTTGTTTTGCAGGATCGTTAATGCCCCCAATCTACAAATTCTGATTGTGGACCTCGGGTGAAAACCAGCATCCACAATTTGGCGCCCACCGTGGGGCCTTAGCGATTCATAGCAAGCAAATACCACTCGGTCGACAATCTTTACAAACAGACACAAGATCCTGTAGTGGCATAATCAGCCACTCTACATAACATTTACAATCAATGGAAGATGAAAATTGATCCATGTAAAACTCGAGTACTAATCTCCAATAGTAGCATGAGGCAACAAGTCATTTCAACTATCTTATCAAACTCAATCTCTTATGAGCATTCAAGAATATGGCAAGTGAAAATTCATCATCAAACAACCATCCATTTAATCACTAAAAAAGCCATCACATTTCACCAGCCGACCTTTCACAACAAGTCACATCTTCCGTGTGAAAGGAAATGTTGGAGTAATTATCTCCAATCTACACCGAAGAAAGCACTCTGCCACATGTAGTCCTTAAACAAATGTAGACTGTAAGAATAGCCTACTATGAGACCACATGCTAGATCATATCTGTAAAATTATATTCAAAGAAGAGATGATTGTGGGGTTCACTCGACAAAGCCACATGCAAAGGAGAAATGGTCCATTCGACAAAACACCATGCACAGGCCAAGACATATGGGATCCAACTTGATTTAAAGTGACCAGGTCCCATTCGACACTACAAGATATTCTGATTTTTGAAAACCATCAGATAAGTATAGTGGAAATAATACCTCTCTTTATTCCACCATTCACGAACCATCCCATATGCATAAACATCATACGCCTACAAAAGATGTAAGCTTATCACCCATCACCTTGAAAATCCCATGCTACACTCCATACAGAAAGAGACAAATCATGCATGGCCTAGCCAACATACGCCTTCATTAACACATCCATATAAGCACAATACATGTTTGCTTTCATGGCTTGCATTGCCCATTTTTGGACATACCAGTTGACCACTAAACATTCAACTCTCGCTTGTGTTTCATACTTGTAGTTTCTTTCATTTTTATTTTTGGATTTTTTGAGTCTACATATAAGCATATTCACGTGATTCATGGAGTGTTTTGGCTTGGATTTTTTGACTCTACATTCTAGCATCTTCACGTGTAGCATGGAGTGTTTTGGCTTGGATTTTTTGACTCTACATTCTAGCATCTTCACGTGTAGCATGAAGTGCTTTGGCTTGGCTTTTTTGACTCTACATACGAGCATCTTCACTTGTAGCATGGAATGATTATATGAAAGGTCTCATTTTTGAATCGACACAAGTAGTACGTGGAAGAAAAGAAGGAGCAGGCTTCAACGAAAGTCAAAATAATAATATGCTTTCTTGGTGTATGTGGAGCATGAACACAAAGCCAAACAACAAAACTATTCTCCATACGACAATGTGGATGGCTATCCACTTCAGGCTACATGGAAAACTTCCAATCTCTCCAGACAACTTGGAATTATTGTCAACTCCTCCAGACTAAGTCAAAGGTTAGTCATCATCTTCATGCTACATTGATTTATTATTGCCAACTCCATACTACATAGGGAATCTTTTATCATTCCTAGTAGAATAAAAAAAAAAAACTTTCTTGGATCTCCTTTAGGTCCAATCGACCAATCTTTATCAAGTTAGGTAGTATGAAAATTCTTTCGGACTTTCATCAAGTCAATTTGTCCCAGTCGACATCTACATGTGTAGCTTGGGACTAGTTGTAGATCTTATGCTTGTATGGCTTGATACTTGATGTTTATCCCAATCGACATCTACATATGTAGCTTGGGACTAGTTGTAGATCTTATGCTTGTATGGCTTGATACTTGATGTTTTTCCCAATCGACATCTACATATGTAGCTTGGGACTAGTTGTAGATCTTATGCTTGTATGGCTTGATACTTGATGTTTTTCCCAATCGACATCTACATATGTAGCTTGGGACTAGTTGTAGATCTTATGCTTGTATGGCTTGATACTTGATGTTTTTCCCAATCGACATCTACATATGTAGCTTGGGACTAGTTGTAGATCTTATGCTTGTATGGCTTGATACTTGATGTTTTTCCCAATCGACATCTACATATGTAGCTTGGGACTAGTTGTAGATCTTATGCTTGTATGGCTTGATACTTGATGTTTTTCCCAATCGACATCTACATATGTAGCTTGGGACTAGTTGTAGATCTTATGCTTGTATGGCTTGATATTTGATGTCTTTCCCAATCGACATCTACATAAGTGTAGCTTGGGATTTATTGTGGATTTCATGCATGTGTAGATTGATGTTTGATGTCTTCCCAATCGACATCTACATAAGTGTAGCTTGGGATTTATTGTGGATTTCATGCATGTGTAGATTGATGTTTGATGTCTTTCCCAATCGACATCTACATAAGTGTAGCTTGGGATTTATTGTGGATTTCATGCATGTGTAGATTGATGTTTGATGTCTTTCCCAATCGACATCTACATAAGTGTAGCTTGGGATTTATTGTGGATTTCATGCATGTGTAGATTGATATTGGATGTCTTTCCCAATCGACATCTACATAAGTGTAGCTTGGGATTTATTGTGGATTTCATGCATGTGTAGATTGATATTGGATGTCTTTCCCAATCGACATCTACATAAGTGTAACTTGGGATTTATTGTGGATTTCATGCATGTGTAGATTGATGTTTGATGTCTTTCCCAATCGACATCTACATAAGTGTAGCTTGGGATTTATTGAGGATTTCATGCGTGTATAGCTTGATATTTGATGTTTTTCCCAATCAACATCTACATATGTAGCTTGGGACTTGTTGTGGATCTTATGCTTGTATGGCTTGATGCTTGATGTTTTTCCCAATCGACATCTACATATGTAGCTTGGGACTTATTGTTGATCTTATGCTTGTATGGCCTGATGCTTGATGTTTTTCCCAATCGACATCTACATATGTAGCTTGGGACTTGTTGTTGATCTTATGCATGTATGGTTTGATGCTTGATGTTTTTCCCAATCGACATCTACATATGTAGCTTGGGAATTGTTGTAGATACCACATATAGTTATGACTTGAGACTTGATGTTCATCGCAGTCTACATCTACAAACCTATATCTTGGAACTTGTTGATGAACTCATTCGACAATATACCCATTATCCTGACCTTCATCTGCTTCAGTCGACTGGGGACATCCCCCATTGGCTCATGTAGAGTCAAGTTGAAGACCTGGCCTTCATCTGGTCAGACGACATTGTAGATTCCCCTGGTCCTTTGACCCGTAGTATGGGGATTATCCTGACCTTCATCTGGTTCAGTCGACTGGGGACATCCCCCATGGCTCATAAAGAGTCAATTGATTATCCTGACCTTCATCTGGTTCAGTCGACTGGGGACATCCCCCATTGGCTCATGTAGAGTCAAGTTGAAGACCTGGCCTTCATCTGGTCAGACGACATTGTAGATTCCCCTGGTCCTTTGACCCGAAGTATGGGGATTATCCTGACCTTCATCTGGTTCAGTCGACTGGGGACATCCCACATGGCTCATAAAGAGTCAATTGATTATCCTGACCTTCATCTGGTTCAGTCGACTGGGAACATCCCTCATGGCTCAAGTAGAGTCAACATACGACCTTCATCTGGTCTAGAAAAATTTGAAAACTCCCCTGGTCTTTGACCAGTAGTATGGAGATTGTCCTGGCCTTCATCTGGTTCAGTCGACTGGGAACATCCCCTATGGCTCATGTAGAGTCAACATACGACCTTCATCTGGTCTAGAAAAATTTGAAAACTCCCCTGGTCTTTGACCAGTAGTATGGAGATTGTCCTGGCCTTCATCTGGTTCAGTCGACTGGGAACATCCCCTATGGCTCATGTAGAGTCAACAAATGACCTTCGTCTGGTCTAGAAAAATTTGAAGACTCCTCTGGTCTTTGACCAGTAGTATGGAGATTGTTCTGAACCTTCATCTGGTTCAGTCGACTGGGAACATCCCCTATGGCTCATGTAGAGTCAACAAATGACCTTCGTCTGGTCTAGAAAAATTTGAAGACTCCTCTGGTCTTTGACCAGTAGTATGGAGATTGTTCTGAACCTTCATCTGGTTCAGTCAACTGGGAACATTCCCCATGGCTCATGTAGAGTCAAATGGAAGACTTAAACCTTCACCTGGTTCAGTCAACTGGGAACATTCCCCATGGCTCATGTAGAGTCAAATGGAAGACCTAAACCTTCATCTGGTTCAGTCGACTGGGAACATCCCCTATGGCTCATGTAGAGTCAACAAATGACCTTCGTCTGGTCTAGAAAAATTTGAAGACTCCTCTGGTCTTTGACCAGTAGTATGGAGATTGTTCTGAACCTTCATCTGGTTCAGTCAACTGGGAACATTCCCCATGGCTCATGTAGAGTCAAATGGAAGACTTAAACCTTCATCTGGTTCAGTCAACTGGGAACATTCCCCATGGCTCATGTAGAGTCAAATGGAAGACCTGAACCTTCATCTGGTTCAGTCAACTGGGAACATTCCCCAGGGCTCATGTAGAGTCAAATGGAAGACACAAACCTTCATCTGGTTCAGTCAACTGGGAACATTCCCCATGGCTCATGTAGAGTCAAATGGAAGACCTAAACCTTCATCTGGTCCAGAAAACATTTTAGAGTTAAGTTGAAGTTTTAAACTTCAGCTACTTCAAAAGACATAGAAGGCATCTAGTATCAGGATCAAATCTCCGATGATACACTCGACTTATTACTCTTCAAGACAAATGCTCTTTGACTTAAAGAGTAGGGAACAAACTGTACGTGCCAAATTTGGGCACGAGGGCAAAAACGTCTTTCACTTCGAACCCAATACCGGACAACGAATATATTTCCACATGCACTTTATCCTCCCCGCCGAAAGTAGAAACATCAAACATGTGCGAGGCCCCATTGCCAGAAATCACAGCACGTTGTGGGTCTCTTTTACAGCTTCTGTTACAACTGTAAAGTGACTTCCTTCAATCTATAAAATGGGGGAACTTCTCAACTCTAGGAGAGGCTTCACTTATTTCTTACAAGCCTATGCTCTTCGACATTAGCTCTCTGAGAGCTCTCCATCCCCCCTTATACACTTACCACCACCCTCACGGCCACCCAGAGAGGTCAAGGTAACATCAAACCTACCTTTCACATTTACATATTCACTGGCTCATTTCATGTTACTGACTTGGGCGTCGGAGTGCCCCCGGCACCCACCACACCGGTGGGTAGTCTACTCCCGTTCACTTTATCTTTGTTTTGCAGGATCGTTAATGCCCCCAATCTACAAATTCTGATTGTGGACCTCGGGTGAAAACCAGCATCCACAGTAGCTGGGAACGTTTTACATAGATATGGAATTCACTCCTTCTTACGAGAAGCAAATGAATATCTTTTTTAAGAGTTGATTCGGGACTTGAACAATTTGAGCGCTCAACTTTTATATTACGAATAGAAAATATTTTATATTCATAATTATTATGAATTAATTATTCATTATAGAATTAATGGTGCTTAAGAGAAAAAATATTTAGAGGGGTTTTAACGGACTAATGTCCCGGCTCTATTTATGAGATATTCGTGAAGGGTTAATCCATATGTAATGACTATATCGATGGACACCGAAAATGTTCGATTTATTTAATCCATCTACGGTAACGAGAGTTCAACTTCGAGTTTTTAGTGGAATAACGCGGAGTTAATAATTCGTAATATTTGATTAAAGAGTTTAATTAATATTTCGGAATTATTGGAGCTCGGAACTGTAGGTCCATTTGTTCCCCGTGCTAGCTCGATTAACTGTAGCAAACCTAATATAACTAGATTGTCTAGTTATATGCTCACATTATATTTATTTATATATTATTAATAAGATTAATAATATTTATTCTCACAAATGAAAACTATGTTAAATTAGTTTAACTTAATGTTTTCTAGAATTCTTTGATTATGAGATAATCAAGTCTTGATTATGAGATAATCAAGTTAGTAATAATTATGAGATAATTACTACAACATAATTGAAGGTAAATAAATCATTATTAATATATTGATTTTTATTTACCATTGGAGACAAAGTCATATGGCTTACCATGTCATCCAAGTAATTATGTCTATTAGGTGGCTTGGATACACCTAATAGATTTGTCATTAACTAATGCATTTTATGCTTTAGTATGGCCTTCACATTCATGTGTTTGCCATTGAAAGAAAGCATTGAATGCTTAATGACAAAGCTATTGTCTTTAGCTTTACATTTCTTATGCTTTGGTATGGCATTCACATTTTTGTGTTGGCCATTGCAAGAAAGCATTAGATGCTTAATGACAATGTTAGTTGGCTTGTGTAAAAGAATATAATATCTATCATTTCTCTCACTTCCTAAGGTTAACACTTTGCATTCATTCACAAAATTGTTGTGAGAAAAAATTGAGAGAAAAGAGAGAAGAACTTCAAATATTCACAAGTGTTGTGAGAGTATTTGAAATTCCAAAAGGCCAAACACCATTGTGACATCTTAAATCTCTAAATAGTTTAGAGGTTTAATCTTTGTGAGTGAAGCCCACACTTCGGTTTGTTGGTTTCGAGTCGTAGTTCGGAAGATCGAGTGGTTGATCTAAGTGTTGGACACTAAAGGATTGATCTTGGCTAATACAAGAAAGGGAGAAGACAAAGAAAATTTTGAAGATCCATACGGACCCGGTGCCACCACAAGCAACTTCCGCCGCACTAAGGAAAGTCGTTTCCTACAGTGTCATTACTTGTCCATAAACCAGCCATATAGGCGGTAATCATCTGTCACCTAAAGACCGACCATATAGGCGGTGTCACATTATGTTACATATATAAAATCAGCCATTAAGGCGGTATCAACTTTTAATCTATGTGATTAGATTACAATTTCCATATTATAAATTAAGTGAGATTGACCTAGATAATCATATTAAATGTTTCACCATTCCCCCAGCGGAAATTAAGTACGAAACATAAAATAAAAATAAAACAAATAAACTATTATTAAAACTAGAAATAAAAGTACATAATTAAAAAAATATAAAAATATAAACAAATAAGATACAGTCCTCATATCCTTATTCAGAACCCTCTGGAAAGTATGAAAATTCTAAATGAAATCGAATTCTATTTATAGGCAAAAAATCCTTCTGCGCGTCGTGACACATTTAGCGCGTCGTGACGCGATGAGCTGTCAACGCGTTCTTCTGATATCCTGACACGTGTCCACGGAGCGCCGCGCGTCGCGACGCTTAGGTGATCTACGTCACGACGCACAAACAATAATTGTCGGCAACTTCATAATAGAGGCGCGTCGCGATGCGCATACCTCTTTGCGTCGGTAAAATTTCATTTTTAGCTCCGATTTGATTTCATTGAGTCCTAAATCTGTATTTATCTGCAAAACAACACAAAACACATCAAAACGTTCATCAAACCCGAGAAATTAAACAAAATATTAGGTCAAAGGGACGGTAAAATGTGATATATTTTCTGCTCATCAACAGCATATTTCACAACATAGTGTGGATGAAATCAAAGAAGATGTAGAGATAAATTCGTGATGTGGAAGAAAACCTAAGGTTTGTTCTGATCACATTGGAATTTTCTTTGTCTACTTATTGGCAATTTCCAATGAGTTAATGTGCTGGAAATTTCAGAAATATGAACTAACAACATTGGTCATGCTATGTTACATTCAAGGTTGAATTTTAGTTTGACCCTGTACTTTAAACTGTAGGTGTGTAGGGTTGTGTTATGTTAATGTAGGTTATTAGGAGGGTGGTCTAGAATTGTGGTCATGGTGGCAGCATTCATGTTGGTAAGACGGTCTAGATTAACTTTATCTTTATATGTTCTGTATTATAGTGCACCCTTACAATGAAAATGGAATTATCGCACCCGGAAATTAAATTTGGTGACCAATTTTGAGGATATTCCGTGTGTATGTAAGTTAGGATAAATCATTATAACATATTTATATTTTGAATTGCCAAATGATATTACAATTATCAGATGTAACATTAGCCACTCTCATACACAGAGAGACAGTATGTATATATATATATATATATATATGTATGTTGAGTATTTAACTCTTAAATTATTTTTGCTCTTGCCCACATATTCAGGTACTAAATTTGATAGTTATATGATTTGTTAACATTTTGAGGCTCTAGGATATAGCTTAATTATAACATTTTACGTGCATGTGAAGTTATCCCTCCCACAGAACCCACTACCCAGTAGCAATAGGAGTTTGTAGCTTATCATCTGCACCTGATGGAATGACTGATAAACTGAGCCCATCTGTAGTGGATGATAGTTCATCATCAACTTATTAAAAATCATTCATTTACCATGGAAAAAGTTAAAACAATTATAAAATCAAGAGATGATAAAAAATTTAAAAAAATAAAATGAATATTTTATAAATTAGCTAAAAATCAAAAATTGGAATCAGCAATTAATCACTTAAAAATTAGAGTTTTTTTTGTTTGAAAAATTAAATCGAAATTTTTTACCAAATCAGATTGCTCTAGTAGTGATCGACAATTAAGCACCACTTAGATATAGACACCACACAACTATTTATTAAAGTCGACATGGAAATTAGCCAAGCCATGTGCAAACGACTGCCCCATAACCATTATTAATAAGGTATAATTAAATAAACAAAAAATGACACCTAATTATTTTATAAATTATCATAATAATATTTTAACCCATGCAGTTTTGTAAATATAAGTTTCAGTCAATATCGTTAAATATTTTCCATTTATTTTTAGTCATTTTTTATCATATTAGTGTTAAATGAGACAAATATCCCCAAAAAACTGTCTAACTATTGTAAAATATTGTTTCAAAATTAGATGAAAAATTATTCAATTAATAAAAAAATATAAATACTATAGAAGGCAAAGTTTATATATATATTTTTTAATTTGTAGGGAATAAAATTTATAATTCTAAAATTAGAAGAACTAAAATATTGTTATGATAATTGAGTGTGATTTTTTCTTAAATTAATTAGTGTTTGATTTTCATTTTGTTTGCTAAACATGTCGTGTACAACTATCTAATTACAGTGAGGGGATAATGCGACCCTCACAGCTAGACGTGCTAATGCTTTCAATTGCATATTATATATAATAAATTATAATCCTTGCAAAAGTCTTTCTTATGCCCTTTACATTTTTTTTTCTAGGGGCTGCAATTTTTTTTACGACTTGTAATATGTTTATTAATTATGTTGGATTTGGATCTAGAGGTCCCAATTAATACATAAACAAATTTATGATACAATTTACTATCATGTTTTTAATTCATTGAAATTTTGATATGTTAATCATATTTTAAAAAATATGATTAACACGATGGTTGAAGTTGTAGAAATAATCTCTTAAAAAAACTATGAATAGAACTGCGTATATTAAAACATGATTGAAAAAAAAATATCTAATTAAAGTTTAATGATTCCCGACACATTAGCCCCAAGGGGTGTGATTTGGTGACAAATAATTTAAGATTTGGTTGTCACCTGAATTCGAATATAAGAATGTATTTATTGTAAAAATCTGGAACAATCATAAATTTTATCTATTACACTTAAATACGGATCGGATGATTTAACTGCGGGTTTCCGATATTCCAAAAAAAAAATTTCCTGACACATTAAGAACCAAATCGGATATGTGTTGGCCAGAAGGCAGCCCAAGGTAACACACGTATATTTTTCTCATAATTCTTTGACATGGCCTCCATCTTATTTCTCCAATTAAAGTGTAAACCATACGTCTTTTAACCTCGGTGGAAGAAAATTTAATCCACTAGATAATAATAATAATAATACAAAGCAATGGAATGACCTAACTGATGATCTAATCAGATTCAAAGTAATATAAATCAAATAAGCACTTTTAAATTCCGATCACTGAAAAACATTCAAGGTTCAAGCAACTGTAGTTCCCAAGAAGTTTCCTCCCACCCACAGAAGCCAAAACTGATCATATTCATCAGCAACTAAAGACGACTCCTATTGAAGAGCTTAACCCCATAACTAATCTCTTTAAATTTCTATTACTTTAAACAAGATAGAGAAGGAAACATGGGATTTGAAGTCCTTAACTTTACGACGTTAGTATTAGGATCAAAATCTAAGACCATTTGTGTTTTAATTAAATAATATGATTTTTTATATATATTTTTTTTCTTTTTATCAATAGGAGGGACACTTTAAAAACTCATTTGCCTATAAATATCCCTCACATTCTTCATAAAATGGTTCAAACTTAACTTCATTAATCACCAAACAAAGAAAAATCATGAGACTTCTCAATATTATTTTGGCAGCAGCACTTGTTATTTTTCTTGTCCATACTCAGCCATGCAATGCAAGTAGGGTTTTGATGAACAGAGAATTAAAGCTGCAGTCTCTTCAAAGGGGTCCGGTGACTCCTCCGGGAGCCTCAGGCTGCACCTTCATTCCCGGCAGGGGCGGCAACGGCTGCCCCGTCAAGGAAATGAACGTTGCCGGCAATGCTTTGTCCCGTTCCACCGCATATCCTCGACTCATGATGGCCCCTTTAGGCCTTGCTACCAAGCAATAATATAACAATGAAGTTCACCTCTGGATTAATTAATTAGCTTTCAAGGATCTTGAATTTTTCAAATTCAGAAACCTGAAGTGAAGCTAGTTAGGTTTCATTTGCCAATTGAATTCTGAAGAATCATAATTTTGGATCAATTTTAGCCAGGTCAAGATAATAGCCCATCTATTATACATTCTTTCTATTACTTGTTTCTTTTGTCATTTATATTTGCAATTTGTACTGAACCATAAAATTTGAGAGAGAGCATAATATGGTCAAAAAATTTATATACTTAGTAGGGAAAATACTAGATTTAATTTGGTTTGATTCATTGTTATTATAGTTTACATTTGGGTTGGTGTGTGTGACTCTCTCTCTATATATAAAGTCGATTTTTTAAGAATGAATTCTACTCATAAATTTATAACATCTCATTGGTTAAAAACATTAGACCTTATATATATTATCTCGAATGTCCGGATGTTATTATATCATTACAATTTATATGCGATTAGACCTATATATATATATATATATATATATATATATATATATATTATATATATATATATATATATAACATTGGCAACATGAATATGCTTCTCTTGTTTGGTAAAATTAATTGTTTTCCCCTCACATTTCAACAAAAGTCCAAGAATCTATTCTTTACATAAATTGATAAAAGGGTATATCCTCCTTTAGTCTCTCAGCTTTGAGTCAAATTACTCTCTTTGAGTCAAATTACTCTCTTAGTTAATTTATTTTTAAGGCGACTACTATGGTACCCATATGTATTAAATATTTTTAGGTACAAATATATTATTTTGAGCATTGAACATGTAACTTAAACCATTAAACATGTAAACTATACCAATAGAATTTGCATATTTAATAGTTAAAGTTGTATGTTTGAACTTCAAAGATATTTAATACCCTTAAGTACCGTAAATGTGTCCTATTTTTAAAAGTTACTCAAAACTTCTCCGTTGAAGCTCATAAGCATAAACCCATATCAATTTTTAAGTAATATGATATATTTTTCTCAACAAGTTAATATGTATTAATTATTTTTTACTTCTCATCTGTTGCATGTTCGATTTATTTAAATATTAACTTATATCAAACAAAAAACCTATTTTACTATTTTAAAAAGTTTAGAAACAACTTCCTTAGTAGATCCGGGCAAGGTTCCGGTTTGGAATCGAAAACGAACCGGTAGGAATTGGTCAGTTCCGGTTCCACTCTAACCTAATCAGACGGTTTCGACGGTTCCACTACAGGAATTATGGCTTTTAACGTCCAATAATTTAGCGTCGAAATAATTTTCGACGCTAAAAATCACTTTTAGCGTCGTAAATAATATTCGATGCCAAATATCAAGATTTTAGCGACGAAACCAATATTCGACGCCAAATATTCAATTTTTTTCATCGAAAAAAAGTATTGACGCTAAAAGTACACTTATAGCGTCGAAATATATTCGACGCTAACTTATTTTACTATTCCAATAATTTTTGGCGCTAAATGTTATACTTTTAGCGTCACATATATTTGTCGACGCCAAAAACTATAAATTTAGCGTCGACTAAGTAGCGTCGCTAAAGGTTTAGGAAGATTCCACCGACAATCCTCTGATCTTTAGCGTCTAAATTTATGTCGACGCTAAAAATTGGACATATAGCGTCGAAATAGTTTATTCGACGCTAAAAATAACAACAATTAGCGTCGAAAAAATAAATTCGACGCTAAATATAGATTAAAACGCAGAATGCCACCAACCCTTCTCCCTCTTTGTTTTTTCTCTCATTCTCTTCATTTTCATCCTCTGAAATCTCAGAATCTGTCCTCTGCAACCTCACAAGTCTCCTACAAGATACCGTGTGAGACGAAAATCAACCATGTATTCTCTTCACTACATGTAAATTTTCGATATTGTTTGTTAGTTAACATTTGTATTTTATACTGATTTTTACTCGGTTGTAATTCATGTAGAAGTGGTTCGACTTCGATCTGACCAAAGTGAATGTCCAACAATATATTGACTACCACATGGGGAAAAGTTATAAAGATTATAGGACAAAAGTCCTGAAACCAATATTCGACGAACATGGACCTTCAGATGCTCCACAACACAAGCCTGATTTTATAAAGGAGCAAGACTGGACATTCTTATGTGAGCTTTGATCTACCAAAAAACACGAGGTAAATTTTGAAATAAACGGAAATTTATAATTGTCTTTGTTTTCGGTACTTACATTGTTGGTAAATGCAGGATAAATGTCACGCAAATGGGGAAAATCGAAGTCACTTGCGTTTTAACCACCGTTGAGGTTCGAAGCCATTTATCCAAAAATCGTGCCGAATATTCTGAGGTAAATATATCCTAACGTAAAATTTAACAGTTCATTGGTTTAACTAATGTGGAATAATATTGAATTTATTTTCTGTTTATAACAGAGTAACACAGGTGATGTGCAATCATTTCCAGATTTTTTCCGTGTGACGCATTACAATGAGAGAAACAAATGGATAAATGAAGAAGCCGAACGCTGCTATGTAAGTTTCAGTTTTTAAAATAAAATAATTAATATTATATATATATTAATTTTTTTTTCTCAAATTCTAATATTAACTTATTTTTTGAAACAGAACGAAATGATGGAACTTCAACATCAAACTCATGAGACATGGTCCGACCCGATACCAGATGAGCAGTTGTCGCAATTGGTTTTCAAGAATCAGACAGCTTACAACGTTGGCCTTGGCACTCGTAAGAAGCCGACGTCATCTGCACGCAGTACTGTTAATTCGGAAAATGCCTCTCTTCGAGACGAGTTAGCCACCACCTGAGACGAGCTACAACAGACTAAGGACGGGCTAAAACAGGTCAAGGTGGACCACGAGAAGAGGATGGAGGATCTCCAACAGCAAATGATGGTTTTCCGTCAGATGTTGGAGGCCTCAATCAGTCAGGGGGCATCGGGCTCGAGCGTCCCCCATCACAGCAGCAATAAATTTTATATTTGGTTTTGTATAAACATTTTGAACAAATAGTTTTAATATAATATGTTTTTTTTCTAAAAAAAAATTTGAATATAATAATTATTATAATATTTCGTAATTTGTTATTAATCATAAATTTTTTTCAATTAAATTAAATATTAAATCAATTATTTTAGACTAAAAAGAAGTAAATTAATAAATTTTTAAAAAATAATTTTTTTTAACAATTTGTCGACGCCAAAATATTTATTTTGGCGTCGAACATGTCGACGCTAATAGTAATAAGAAAATCATATATTACTTTTTTTAATATACTATAGCGTCGAAAACTTTCGACGCTAAAATTCTAACTTTTAGCGTCGACTTATTTCGTCGCCCAAGATAACCTATAGCGTCAGAAAATTTAATTTAGCGTCGAAAAATATTGGACGCCAAATACAGTCTTTAGCGTCGTAATTTTTTAATTCGACGCGAAAAGTTATTCTCGTCGACATTTCAGCGTCCACTTTTGGCGTCTGATTATTTCGACGCTAAAACTATTTTGCGTCGAAAATATGGTTTTTGGCGTTGATTTATTTCAACGCTAAAGGGTATAATTTTTGTAGTGTTCGAACAAAAACTGTTGGAACCGTTCGACTTCAAAAGGTTCTGCGGTTCCAACCGTTGGGCTGCAGCAGGGAGCAACGGCTCACTGCCCTGCTTTGAAAATGATTTTTTTTTGTAAAAGTAAAAAATTAAATGTATATGTAATTACTAAATTACGCTTAATAATTTTAATAAAACAACTAGTTTTATAGGCAATTTAGGTATCACAAAAAAAAATCCAAAAATATATAAAATATGGGGTCATTCTTCATTTTTTTCAACACACCAATTCTCAATTCTATCATTCTCAATTCTCTCATCTTCAATTTCTCATATTGATTTAATTTTATAATTTTTCAATAATAAAAAAAAAATAGCAAGCTCATGTGAGAACATCTCATAAACATGCATAAGGATTCCTTAAAACGAATAATAAGGATGCTTTGTGTAATTCTTTAAAATATAAATACTAATAAAACAATTAATATAACCTTCAAGGACCAAAGGAAAATTTACCCCGTAAAAATTGAGAGATTCTTTGGTCCAACAGTGGTATGGGTGACGTGGTACCACAAGCGAATTAAAAAATAATATGTAGAGTTTTTCACCTATTCTTTAGTTGTTTTTTAATTTTTAGCACGGGTGGCAGTGTATGATTGACTTATTGCATGAATGACATGGTACCACTGTTGCACCAAAGATTTTCTCGTAAAAATTAATCAAATGCATAAGCACATAAACATATGGCTTGGTTGCCAAGAAAACCGTTCCGACTCAAAAACATTCATTTTAAAATCAAAATCAATTGCGTATGAAAATTGAGAAGGTTGGCTTTTTGGATATGAACAAGGGATTGAATAAATTTGATGGGCTGCGTAATTTTGTTTGACCAAGGCCAAGGGCACCATTTGAGACTTGAAACTATTTTATAAAGAATCCCTGCTACTTTACCCGACAGATATGCCTTAATTAAAGCGTGTCCGACAAGACAAAAATAACGGACACCGTATATATATTTTCGGGCATGTCCGTGGGTAAAGTAGCTTTTTCGATTTATAAATAAATTGGTAAGCACGCTCATTAAGTTCTTCAAATAAATAAATACAATATTGTTCAATAATTAATTTCTATTATAATTTAGATAAATTTCGATCGACCAAAATACCTAAATGGACCATAATTATTTGATTTGTATGGAAAATTTGGCATTTTGGAAGGAAATGTAACATGATGTTGATTATTATTATTATTTTTTATTTGGCTTCTAAAATGTTGAACATGGGGTGGAATTGATGCCCAAAACAAATTTGGACGCCAAGTTTTTTATTTTTTATTTTTTATTTTTATATCTTACGAATTGAGACTTTTAGCTCATACTTCTCTCCTCATGTAGCTTTATTTAGCTACATTTAAAAAGTAGATATATTTAATTTGTCATTTGGTTTTGAATTTTGGTTGAGGTAGCCGGGGGATAAAAAAAAATCAAATTTAAACTTTACTCATCCCTTATTTTTTTTAAAGGAAAAATACTCATCCCTTATTTTTTTTCAAGGAAAAAATGTGTGTAATCTAAAACATGTGGCCCAATAATTTTAATAGTTTAAGACAAATTAAGATCATGTTGAGCAATATTAGTCTTGAATTATCTTAAATTTTGGGGTCTTAGAGAGTTTTTAAAATAAAACCCTTATCGATATAAAAAAATACAAAATATAAAAAGTCATATTATATCCTTGAAAAATAAAATTTCTTTAGATTTTGTGATTTAATTTTAGGATCACCACCAATTACTTATGTCGACTATCTCTAAAGTCATATCATATTCCAACATTATTTTTAGTAATTAATGGAAGTCAAATAGAAGATATATAATATAAATATAGCTTAAACTCAATTTTTCTTAGTCTGAACATTATTAGTATGAATTCAAATAATAGATTTAAAGGGCCAGACCTTTGATTCTTGACACTTTAGTCATGACTTGCTGTATGTGTATATACATAAAACATGGTGGTTGTCTTTGACTCTTGGCTTGAGCTTGTAGTTGTCTCCTCAACACTTTTCATGGTCTCATAAATGTTTTGGTGGCATAAAAATTTAGAATTTGATTATTTAAGTCATAAATTTGAATTCAATAGGTGCATTTTTTTTATAAGAGTCTGAGACAATCGGGAATTTTATCTGTTATATTTAATCTCGGATTAGGTGATTTAGTTGCGAAATTTTGAACGTTTTCAAAAAAGAAGTTTTGTGTTTCATGATTAATTTGTGTTGCATGTACGACGTCATTTCATATTACAAAAATATCTTCTTCTTCTTTTTTTTTTTTTTTTGTGATAGGGGAATTAAATGCGTGTATTTTATCAATGGATTTAGTCTCATTTTAATATATATATATATATATCAGTCATCTTTTTTTTTTTTTTTTTAAATTGTTATACTTTATGTATATATTATAATACGAGATTTATTGACAGTCTAATGCATTCAATTGATGAGGACGGCTGTGGGGATCGACCTATTGTCTAGTAAGATATTATCATTTAAAAGACCTAAGCCCAACTAACCTAAATCCACCTTTTTAGTTGAAAGGAAGTTGTCAATTTTAAGGCCATTGCCCACATCATTCTTAAACGTTGCTGATATTACAATACGAATCCATTATTGTGACAGCCCAATAGTAACTCATGATCTCCCAAGAGTATGAGTTCGAGTCGAGCGGGTCGATAGATTTCAGATTGAATATCTATAAACTTATACAATATTAAAAAAAATTGGTCAAATTACCGCAATCGCTTGTTACATCTCTATAGTTTTTATTTTATATATATATATCAATATATCCTTAACTCTTAATTATTCTGATTAATTTGATAGTTTTACTTTTGATGGGTTTGGACTTATACCTGATAAGATAATTTTAAGTTTAACTCAATTCTATTGACATTTGTGATTTTTTTAAAAAAAAGTTTAGGAGATTTGATTTTACCTTTGATAAGTGAACACTCCTTCAATATAAATAAAATGATATAATCTTATTTTTATTCGAATAATTTTTCAGAAAAAAATTTAATTTTTCACTTTTTAATTTATTAAATAGATAATCAAATAAGTATTTAAATAGTAAAATTAGATGACTCTTTTAAAATTGATCTCGGTCTTTCATGATTTGCGTGGAAGTCATTGCTTACATAAGAAAATAATTTTGTTGAAAGCAAAAAGTCCGCCACCAGCGACATGCAATTAACAGGTATTAATTAGATTGCAATTTCAACATATTATTCTTTTTGGGTAAATTATCGTACAAATTGAGGTGAGTATTTCTACAACATGATAGATGGTTTGATGTATGATTTTGTCGAGACCCGTCTTGGTATCTTCAAGATTTAAGAATAATTTTATATTTTAAGAATCTTGATCATAATAATCATTAGTTATTTTTTAATAATTAAATTTAATATATATATATAATATATATATATATATATTTATATAATTAAGGAGAATGGTGTTGGAGGAAAGATAGTGTATCCAACGGCTCTCTTTATGTGGCTTAATTGACGGCCCAGATCATTTCATTGGAGGAAAGATAATGAATTGATTGATGAAAATGGTCAAAAAGTTTCAAATTAAAAAATAGAAAGTTAAAATAAAATTATTTAATTCTGTAACACCGTGCCGTAGGCACGGGCAAATACTGTAACATCGTGCCGTAGGCACGGCCAAATACTGTAACACCGTGCCGTAGACACGAGCATCATTTAATTAAAAAATAAAATCATTTAATTCTGTAATACCATACCGTAGGCACAAACAAATACTGTAACACCGTGCCGTAGACACGGGCCAAATATTGTAATACCGTGCCGTATGCACGTGCAAAAACTAGTATATATATATAATAACGAGCACTTTGAACAAGATTGTACAGTATAAAATAAGCGTTGACTTTGATGATGGATCATTCAACTTTGATAACCCCATTCTCTTGCGTCCATGTAAAAGGAAGAGAAATGGCAATTTAATCACTTTCAAGGTTGGTATAGATTCAATAATTTTATTTTTTTTTTGCTGGAAGGACGGAGCAAGAGATAAAATAATAATAATTAACAAATTTATGAGAGTTAAATTATAAAAACACACTAAAATTGAAAGCTACAATGAAGAAAAAACTCTAAAAAAAAAAAAAAAAAAAAAAACTGGTCTTAGGGACCTTCGGTCTCTATTTTGAAGATTCTTGTCAGTAGAAAGACAAATGAGTGACATGACCCAGGCATTCAAAGGCAATAATAATTTAGATGAAAATTAAGACTCTGAACCATTATAGTTCTGGATTTGTGTTATTTACATTCAAAAGACAAAAATAAACATGAGTTGACAAACCAAAAAGTTATATATGGTTGCTCCAAAGGAGGAAAAAAAATAATAATAAAGGAATACAAAAAATGAGAATCAAAAGAAGGAATTTTTTTTGAACATTACAGTATATTTTGAAGCCACCTATATATATAGCCAAAGATGATATCAAGAGCTTGTAGCCATAGAGAGATCAGTAATGGTACTGCCGGAAAACGGAGGTGGCGGTGCACGAACTACACGGCCAGCAAAATTCATGCCGTTTAGATTCGGGCAGTGTCCGGTACCACCGGGGATATGAGTGCAAGGAGACGCACCAATAGGTGGTACAGGACCCCTTTGCAGGGACGGTTTAATAAGATTTTCTAAATATTTCTTCTCATATAAAGGCCTTGAGGCTGCTGCACCAAATGGTATTGTAGTTGAAGTGAACAAAATGGAGAAGATGAACAAAATTGTGAAGAAGCTAAAGTTTTTCCTTTGGAATTCCATTTGATTGAATGAACTTGAAGTAATATTTGTTTGTTAATTTGTATGACATTTGAATGAATTGTAAATATATACAAGTACTTATATATAGGCTTCAGAGTTTTAATTGATTTGTTCAAAAACTTGATGGGTTTTGACTTGGGCAGAATGGAAACTGTTACTTGACTTGGCTAATGTTTGAAGTTTGAACAACAGATAATAAAAATCAAAATAAAAACATACACGGTGCCTTGAATAACAAGCAATAACTACAAATTTTCTTTAATTTTTTAAAAGAAAAGTTTGAAACATGGTCATATATACTTAACTAAGGTGTTTTTTATTTTGAGTTTTAAGTAAGGGAACGTAAATTGCCTGCAATCTAGCTTATCCTAATATAATATTATAGTTTGGTAGACTTCAAATAAGAAAAAACTTATGCTACAAATTGAAAAAAAGCTTAAGTTGAACATTTCAAAATAATTTAGGAGAGCTAATTGTATTATCATATGTCAAATGAGATCGAAGAAGATTTAAGTAGATATGGATAAAAAAATATAAAAAGAGACATAGATTTTATATTTAATGAAATAATAATTTTGGATAGAATATAATGGTATCAAAATATCAATATAATCCACTACAAGAAAATGTGGAATTACCGATCGAAATTACCTACCGAAAATATTCGATCGGTAAATTTTGGTATTTATCAATCGAATACCGACCTAAAAAAATAAAAAAATAATTTCTGACCAATTATCGACCGAATATTTAGTTTGTATTCAGTCGGTAAAACGAAGTTAAAGATTAATTTGGCACCATTTATGGCGCCAACAACTATCGATCGATTATTCGGTCAGTAATTACTTATAAATAAAGAACGAATATAATATGGTCGCTAAAATAGTATTGCTTATAAAAAATAAAAAATAAAATAGATATTTTACTGATCGAAACTTAATCTGGTCGGTAACTTGCACATTTTACCGATCGAATTACCGGTCAGTCGGTAAAAATAAAATAAAATACAAAAAAAAATTAAAAAAATAAATATTATTATTATTATTATTATTATTATTATTATTATTATTATTATTATTATTATGTTTCGGTAGGTAATTAGGTTATTAATTTTACCGACTGACCCTATTTCGATCGGTAATTTATTACCGATAATTCAAATATCCACCGAAATAATTCAATCGGTAATTATAATTACTGACCAAAGATTCGATCGATAATTTCGAAATTTCTTATAGTGATCAACCTCATCTAGTAAAAAAAAAACTTTTGTTTATAGTTTGGTTTGATGCATGTTTTCCTTATTAATTACAATTTTTAGCCCCTTTTTTTTAATAAATTTCCAATCACACATGAGAATTTGAGTATCTTAAGAAGCTATAATTGTATAAAAAGGTGCTAATATTGGTTTACCATTCTCTTTACAATTAATAAACCTTTTTTTTTTTTTTTTTTTGTTATTTAGAAACTTGACGGTAGCATAACCCCAAATATTTAAAAACTCAACAAAATCCTTGCCGTAAAAGCTATCGGATATGGTTGATATAAAATCTTGAATTTTGAATCCTGATTGGAATCTTGTCCCATTTGGTACATGATTTAGGATGAGACATCGTCTCTAATATAAAATCAGGTCGGGATTTGCGATTTTTTTTTTGTCATTAATCTAGAATTTTAGCTTAAAAAGTCTCGACTCTCGATCCCGATCGAGATTCGGGACCCCGCACCATTTGGTATGGACTCAGGAATCAGGATGATTTTCGTCCCCATTCAAAATTTTGATCGAGATTTGGGACAATTTCTTCGTCTTGAATGGTAATCGGGACATGACGAGATAAAACTCGATATAAACAATACGTTTTGATTGTCATCCCTACCATCAAGGGGTATTATTTTAACAAAATGAGGTTTTATTTAGTTTTTAAACATTAAGAGAATTTTGATTAGTTTTGTCAAATATTAGGATTTTACTAAATATACTTATTAAATATAACAACAATGAAGCATGCACATCATTGTACAGACAATTATATTATAAAAAAAAAATTATTTCATCACAAAATTAAAAAAAAAAATCACTAGACAAAAATATATTTTTATATCCTTTGCAATTATGTACATAAAAATATTCACAACATTGTGCCTTCATCATTTTTGTAAGAGTTGTACTACTTTATCTAACAAGTAAAGTAGTGCCGTATTGTAACTACAGTGCACCTGCTGTTTTGCCTACTCGACTCGAGGGATATGCTGTTCTAGCCAAATAAAACATTTTCATTTTTGTAATGCTAAACCAGTAAAAATAAAACAAGAGGTAATTTTTTTCCATATCTAAATTTGAATCGTTGAATCAAAATTCAACGATATAGACCGATACTGGAGCTACGGTAATTTTTTGCCCTATCTAAATTTGAATCGTTGGATCAAAATTTAACGATACATACCGATATTGGAGCTACGGTAATTTTTTTCACTACACAATAAATGGAGTAATGAATCCTAGCCGTCTGATAATATGATGCCGGTGCTATCCGCGAAGATGGGGGCCATTGACTGACGTCGAGCCTGTCAAGTTGTCAACCAGTCTCTACGTATAACAAAGACTGTGAGGCAAATTAAGGTCAAACAATTTTATTGACCGAAATATTTTGACTTTGAAGATTTTATGGTTCCTGTAATTTTCCTTTTCCTTTTCCTTTTTTTTTTTTTTTTTTTTTTTTTTTGGTACGAACGTAACATTATGCCTTTTAATACTAATTATTTAATTAACCGAACATTTTCCGATTTAATTTAGTATTTTTATTGAACCGAATCGGTTAAATTAAACTGATTGAACCGATGTAAATATAGACAGAATTGAATCAAATTGAACAGTTTGATTTAATTTGTGATTCTGTTTTAATTTAACCGGACCAAATCGAAACAAAACTAAACTGAAATAATTGATTTTTTAAAAATCAATCTAAAAAGTTACCCAAAACATATATAAATTGACAGATTCGGTTCGATTTGGTTAAGTGATTTTCTATCCAACACTTTAGGCTAAACCTTTGAAATAATTATCAACTAATTATAGTTTGAGCTCCTAAATTTGTTGCAGTTTGGAAAGAAAAAAAACACTAAAAAAACCAAGTCTTCCTTGGATTTTTTTATTCAAAATCAGACAAATCATTCTTGCAAGAGAATTTAATTCAAGGAAATCGAGTCCAAGTAAAGCAATTATACGTGTTTGGATAAACAAACTGACCTAACTGGACTGGAGCTTT
>SKCR01019224.1:0-43981 GCA_019454045.1 Zanthoxylum bungeanum
ATGCAATAAGAGCCTAAGAGGTAAGGGTATTTAAGAGAGTTCGCTTCACCATCCCTCTGTGGAATTTTCAATGGAGGAATCCATTTGACAGTTATTCATTTAAACATGCCAAAATCCTCAATAATAATTTAAGTCTAAAATTTGCCTCCAATTTTAAAGTATAGACCCAAAGGGCTTAAACAGTATTGGCAGGACTAGGCTTTACGAGACTGACCAATACCAATTTGTCCCTAAATCGTACTATTGACAGTGGTTTGACTTTTCTGAGTCATAAGACGCAGCGACCCTTAGGCGTGGTCTTATAACTTAGTGGTAAAGATTGGGTGTCCACAAGGACTAGCATAAGCTATGGCATGTTTGATTGCCCAACCCAATGATCAATGAATTGTGATTTATATGATAAATTGGTTGGGAACCTACCTAATTATCGTCTTTTATAATGACCGGCCCTAGCCGGAGTTATGAAATGATGATAATGGGATCCTTGCCCACAAGAAATCCATCATATTGGGGTTGATGCGATTTGCTTAAAATTTTAAAACAATTGAGTGGGAGCAACTTCATAATATTAAAAGCCCATGTTATTATGAAACATTAATGAAAACATATTCCTAATTTTAACATTTTCTCTTAACATGTGGGTTAAAATATTTCACAAACATTCAAATGGAAAACAGAGTATCACTTCGTTCCATCCTTGATGAGCATAAGCTCAAAGGGGACAACTACAGTGACTGGTTTAGAAACCTTAAAATTATCTTACGACAAGAAAAGATTTTATATGTTCTTGAAAGACCATTTCCCCTTGAACCCGCAGAAGATGCTGACCAAGATACATTTGATGCTTGGAAGAAACACGCCGATGATGATGAGCAAACAGTTTGCATAATGCCTTGTTCAATGTCGGGCGAACTTCAAAAAGCTCACGAAGATGTGGATGCTCAAACCATCATCTTTCACTTGAATGAGTTGTATGCAACTTCCGTTTATACCGTGAGATTCCAAGTGTCATGTGCCTATTCCAAACAAGGTATAAAGAAGGATCTGTTAGTGGACATGTGCTTAAGATGATTGGCCACATTGAAAAATTGGCCAACCTCGGGTTCATCATGGATCATGAGATAGGTCACGATCTAATTATTCAATCATTACCAAAAGAATTCTCTAATTTTATTATGCAGTTTCATCTGTCTGATAAAGAAGTTACTTTAGAAGAATTGCACAATCTGATAAAGCAAGCAGAGAAGGACTTGAAACTAGAGCTTAAATCCTCCGTCATGCTTACGGGTACAGACTTGAAGCCACGAGGCCCAAAGAAAAATAAGGGCAAGGCCAAGGCTCCAGATCACCTGAAGCCCAATGGTAAGGTGGAGAAGAAAAAAGGAAAGGGGATATGTTTCTTTTGTGGAAAGAAGGGTCATTGGAAGAAAGACTGCAGATCCTTGAAAGCCAAGGAAGCTAGGGAAGCCCAAGAGGCCAAGAAGCCCAATGCTTCAGGTATGTTGTATATGATTGAACTATATTCTCAAAACTCTGAACCTTCTACTTGGGTGCTTGACACCGGTTATGAGACTCACTTGTGTAACAATATGCAGGGCCTGAGAAACAGTAGGAGACTTCGTCATGGGGAGGTTGACTTACCATGGGTAATGGAGCAAAACTGGTTGCATTGTGCGTGGGGACTTATTCATTAGTTTTTCCGAATGGTTTAGTTTTAGACTTAGAAGATTGTGTTTATGTACCTTTTCTAGTAAAGAACATCATTTCAATTTCTTCTTTATGTAATAAAGGCTTTTCGTGCCTAATAAGTTGTAATGAATGTTCTATTTATTTCAATGAAATAAAATATGGAGATGGTATTTTGAATAATGGTACCTATGTCTTACAAACTAACAAAGAAAGTTCAACCTCTAATATATACAACGTTAACTCGAATAATCTCAATGAATCACTTCTATGGCACAGTCGCTTAGGTCATATCAATGGAACAAGATTAACTCGAATAATCTGAATGAGTCTTGTTTCTTTGGTAAAATGACCAAATTACCCTTCAAGGGTAAAGGACAACGTGCAGCGGAGACATTAGAACTCATACACTCTGATGTATGCGGACCAATGTCAGTCACCGCTAGAGGTGGATTCTCCTACTTCATTACCTTTATCGATGATCATTCGCGATATAGGCATGTGTACCTTCTGCGGTACAAATCTGAAGCCTTTGAGAAATTCTAAGACTTCAAGGCTGAAGTAGAAAACCAGCTTAATAAAAGTATTAAGTCACTAAGGTCTGACCAAGGTGGTGAATACTTAAGCAACAAATTTCAAGATTACTTGAGAGAAAATGGCATTGTTTCCCAGTGGACTCCTCCTGTAACTCCACAGCATAATGGGGTCTCCGAAAGGAGAAATCAGACATTATTAGATATGGTCCGATCAATGATGCCATGCACGGATCTACCTCTTTCATTTTGGGGTCGCTTTAGAAATTGCAACACTACTACTAAACCAAGTTCCTTCCAAGACTGTTAGTCAAACACCATATGAGTTATGGTCTGGGAAACGTTCTAGTCTTAATTATCTAAGAATTTGGGGATGAGACGCATATGTCAAGCTCACACAAACTAACAAATTGGATGATAGGGCAGTTAAATGTAAGTTTGTAGGATATGCCTTGAACTCAAGAGCATACGTGTTCTACGTCTCAAATGAACAAAGAACATTTGTCTCACGAAATGCTAAATTTCTAGAGAATGAATTCCTTCTCAAGAAATATAGTGGGAGTAGACTTGACCTCGAAGAGGTACGAGAAGAACAAAATAACATAGAACTAAACCCCAGGCCCCTCAAAAGGGCAGCGATGGAACAACCACAAGGTTATGAACTTAGAAGGTCTGGTAGGGAAAGACATGAGCCTGAAAGATATGGTTTCCATATTAATGAGGAACATGATCAGATCATTGATAATGACGATCCCACCAGTTATGATGAAGCAATGCGTGATATTGATTCAGTCAAGTGGCTTGAGGCCATGAAATCTGAAATAGACTCTATGTATCAGAATCAAGTCTGGGAATTGGTAGATGCACCTGAAGGGATATAACCCATAGGCTGCAAGTGGATTTACAAGCGTAAAACTGATGCAGAAGGCAACATCCAAACCTATAAGGCTAGGTTGGTGGCGAAAGGTTATAGACAAATCCAATGAATTGATTATGACGAAACCTTCTCACCTGTTGCAATGATAAAGTCCATTCGAATTTTATTGGCACTAGCTGCACACTTTGATTATGAGATTTGGCATATGGATGTCAAAACAGCTTTCCTTAATGGGAACCTCGTAGAGGAAGTCTATATGACACAACCTGAGGGGTTTGAATCTAAGGATGATCATAATAAAGTATGTAAGCTTAAACGATCCATTTATGGACTCAAGTAAGCCTCCAGAAGATGGAATATACGATTTGATGAGACAATCAAAGAATTTGACTTCATCAAAAATGTAGACGAGCCTTCTGTTTACAGGAAAAGTAGTGGGAGTGCTGTTGTATTTCTTGTATTATATGTCGATGACATATTAATCATCGGGAATGATATTCCCATGATGTAAGCCACCAAGCAATGGTTATCTCAGAATTTCTCCATGAAAGATTTGGGAGAAGCAGCCTACATCTCAACATTAAGATCTATCGTAATAGATCTAAGAGGTTATTAGGACTTTCTCAATCTACGTACATAGATAAAGTTTTTAAAAGATTCAAAATGGAAGATTCCAAAAGTGGTAATTTACCTACTTTTCATGGAATCAAATTATCTAAGGAGCAATGTCCACATACTCCTTCAGATAGAGAGCGTATGAGTATGATCCCTTATGCTTCAGAAATAGGATCGATCATGTACGCCATGCTATGTACAAGACCTGATGTCTCTTATGCTCTTAGCATAACGAGCAGGTATCAGGAAAATCCTGGTGACCAACACTGGGCAGCTGTCAAAACAATCCTCAAGTATATGAGAAAAACGAAGGATGTGTTTTTGCTATACGGAGATTGTTCTGAGATGAAAGTCATTGGTTACTGTGATGCGAGCTTTCAGACCGATAGGGATGACAGCAGATCGCAAACAGGATATCTGTTTACTTTAAATGGCGGTGCTGTAAGTTGGAAAAGCTCAAAGCAGTCAACTACAGCGGACTCCACCACTGAAGCCGAGTATATTGCAGCATCTGAGGTAGCTAAAGAAGCATTCTGGATAAAGAAGTTCATCACGGAGCTGGAAGTGCTTCCCGTGATAGAGAATGGCATCACGATGTACTATGACAACACGGGCACCATTGCTCAATAAAAGGAACCAAGGTCCCACCAGAAATCCAAGCATGTACTCAGGCGATTTCATCTCATCAAGGAGATTGTTGAGAGAAAAGAAGTTATTATAGAGAAAATACCCACAAGAGATAATCTTGCAAATTCTCTGATTAAAGGGATGACTCAACAAAAGCATGATAGGCACACCCGAGAGTATGGTGTCCAGATTCATACTAGTTAGCTATAGTGCAAGTGGGAGATTTAGGGATATGCCCTATACCCAACTTGTGGATGGGCTATATGTACATGGATTTGTAATATTTTCATTAATTAATAAAATGGAAATCTTTATTATACGTGTCTTACATAACTTATATGAATCATCAACATTGTAATAAAGCCCGTGGAGTAATAAGACGATGGCTTCCACGCCTTATGAGAATCATTACTCTTAAATGTTCATAGTCATAGTTTTGTGAATAATCTGGGCGTTCACAAAGCGGAGAGACTAGCATGATGATATGATATGCCCTTAAGTGGGGTAGCCGATCTCATAGGCTACTAGCGGATATTCGTCCGCTTGGTGTATCACATGGATGCATGAGTTGCTCGTGTCCATCGAACTGACCACCGAAAGTTTTCATATGCAGTGTTTATCCCATGTGTCTGTGAGAACTTTCATATATCGATTATATGATTAGTCCTTTGACTTGAGGCCTTTACAATCTTATGTGTGGATCAAATAACTTTGACATTCTCCTTCCCCGGTTCAAAAGATCTGGTCATAAGGGTATGATTGGGTCATTTGTTGAAACACATGAAGTTTGTAAAGAAACAACAGAGAATCGCCACTTTCTCGGATAATATTTTCTTTTAAGAGTAGTGTTCCAGTTCGCGAGTTGATATGTGTGATCAGTGCTTGAGACTGTGGCCACAACGGAAGAATCATGTGAGATTCTTGGGTTAGCACGATTCATGACACTATCAACATCATACCTTTGACCATATGGGTAGACACTTTCCGTACCCTAGGTCAATAGGTAGGGATATAGTGAGGTGAGGGACCGTATCATATGTAAATCGCATACAGAATGGGTATATATATCTTTCCTTCTCATTTGGGGGTCTTGGCATGTTGCTAGATGTCAACCTTGGTCATTGAAATAGAACGACCATCTGATCGGAGGATAATTTATGTTCGATTAAATTATCACGATTCATTTCATGTCTAACTTGAGGGGAACCCAAAAGGTCACACACAACAAAGTCGAAATCAGTCGTTAACAGTGCACATTACAAATATAACAGCATATATGATTGCTGTGGGAATTGTTCATAAATGGTTCAATGTGTTTAATTATTGAACAGATCATTTATGAGGTTCCATAGTGGCTTAGGGATTAGTGAATGACGATAGGGGCACTTTGGGAATTGGAATTTAAAAAAAATACTATTCATGTGAATAGTAAAAAAAATTTGTTATTTGTTTTGAATTCCAATTCGGCCCAAACTCTTATTAGGGTTTTATAATCTCATTAAAACACTAAATTAAGATCCAATGGCTAAGATTAAATTAGCTTTTATCCCACATCGGATTCTTAATTAATTTTGTTATCTTTGGAGCACTATATAAACCCAAAGAATTCTTCACAAATTTTTGCACCAAACCTTTCATATCTTGGGTTTATATAAGTGAGCAACTCTAAATTTTAAAGAGTAAGCCACTGATTTTAAGGATCCTTAAGTCTAATTGACTAGAGGAACCTCGAGTTAAAAGTTTTAAGGTATTTGCCTAGGCTAGCACCAAGGGCAAAATACATGTGCACTCAAGGCGTAGTCTTGCCGTTGAGTTTTGGCTTTGGTGTGTGCATATTTGGAGGCCACACACTTTGGTGGCTCTTTGGAACGTGGAAAATCTTGCTGAGTTAGAGAAAAGCTTGTAGATTGGAGGGAAACTGGAGGAGTCTTCGGTTCAAGTAAGTCTTTTTCTTTCTTTATTTTATTTAGAGTTCTTATGATAGTTAGCATGTTTAGGTTTATGTTCTTTACATGTTTTATGAGTTTTATGCTTAGAATATATAGTAACATGCCTAGGCTTGTAGAATAATCAAAACAAATGGGTCTTGGGCAAAGGGAAAGCGGCACAATAATTTTTATTTTCCGCTGTGCACTCGCGGCCGCTTCCCAACAAGAGGTTCGTGTTATTTTTTGATAACTTAAAATCCCAAGTATAAAAAGAAAAATAATCTTCTTTTTGTAGTGACTCATTTTTGAAAATCCTACCATTCATTGTCTCTTAGTTTTCTCTCAAGAGTTGTAGAGAAAAAAAACTTTGTGTGAAAAAATTCCTACCTCTAAATTATTTAGGGATTATTGTGTGAGTGAAACCCACTCTTCCTTTTGTTGGTTGTGAGCCATAGCACGAAGCACTCTTTGGAAAATAGAACAAAACGAAACTTTGTTTGTTTGTGCTCGGTTTTTGTCGTTTTGGTTTGTAGAAAATTTGGGAATACAAAGGGCTATTTGGTGGACATTTTGGGACTGTTTTAATGTGATTATTTTATCTATAATAGTGGCGGAAAATCAGTACACAATAGACACAAAACTAGTGAGGTGTGCGCGCATAATTTCGGTATGTAAAATTGTCCAATTTTTGGCTGCTATTTAGGGGCTATTCGGATTGTTAAAATCATCAAAAAAAAAATAGAAGCTTACAAGGTTGGAAAGTTTCACCCAAGGAGGAAGGAGAGCATAAAATTATGTCAAGTCGATCCCGGTCCCGAACACACTTCTGCCGCTCGTGAAATCAATTCCTACAACATCGACTTCACCAACCTTAACAAGGTCTGCCCAAATGATAGCTACCCTCTGCCAAAGATAGACCAGTTATTAGATGCAATCGTAGGGTATAAGAGAATGATCTTTTTATATTCAAACTCGTGGTACAACCAGATCCAAATGAATGAGAAAGATAGGATACACACTGCTTGCATCACCGAAAGAGGGTTGTTCACCTATAAAATGATGTCATTCGGGTTGGAAAACGTTGAAGCTACCTATGAGAGGCTGATCAACAAGATGTTCTTGGGTCTAATCTGGCGAGCGGTTGAAGCTTACATAGATGATATGGTGATCGAGAGCAGGACAACCAATGACCACATCCGAGATGCGGAGGATTGCTTCGCCATATTTAGGAGGTACAAAATGAAGCTTAACCCCTAGAAATGTGCATTCGGGTTGTCCACATGAAGTGCCTAGGCCATATTGTGATTATGAGAGGGATCGAGGCCAACCCGACTTAGCTTGAGACCATATCAGAAATTGAGAAGTCGCATATGGTATGGGAAATTCGGAGCCTAGCATAAAATAGAGGCCCTGAGTTGGTTCGTATCTAAAATGACTGAAAAATACAAGTATTTCTTCAATAGCATCAAATAATCAAAGACACTTGCATGGGGAGAAAACATAGTCAAGCCTTGAAAGAGAACAAGGCATACATGAGCAAGGCCCCCACGCTCGAAGCACTAGCAGAGGGGGAAGATCTATATCTGTATTTGGCTGTGTCTGAAATAGTAGTGAGTGTAATATTGGTCAGATAAGAGAATAAGAAGCAACAACTCATTTATTACATAAGTAAAATATTGTCATACGTAAAGACTCGATAAAACATGATTGAAAATATGGTATTGGCCTTCACAATGGCAAAGAATAAGCTACGACACTACTTCGAATCTCACACCATAGTTGTGGTGACTAAATTTTCGATCAGGCTGGTGCTGTTGAAGCCAGACCTATCGGAAATAATCACCAAATGGGCAATAGAGCTGGGAATATATAACATCTATTATGCACCAAAGACATCTAGGAAGTGACAAGCAGTAGCAGACTTCAAGGTCAAAATTTAGAGTTTTGCACCAATTGAGAAGGACCAGTTGACCATGCCAAAGGAAATTGTTCAATAGACCCTGCACACTGACGGAGCTGCAAACAAACGCGAAGCACGGCTTGAAGTTGTGCTCGAGCCAGACTCATTAGTACTCATAGAAGAAACTCTCAAACACTACTACCAACATTGAAGCAAAGTATAATGCTCTGATGCACGGGCTAGAATTGGCTGCCATTCTGGGAGTAAGGATATTGAAGGTGAATTTTGACTCTAAGTTGGTCTTAGGACATTTAGATGGGAGGTTTGAGTCAAAAGACCCCAGAATGCGCGAAAATGTAAGATGGTAAGAAAATCAATGGAGAAATTCATGGAAATTGAGGTACATGCCATTTGGAGAGAGCTGAATGTCAGGACTGACAGTCTAGCGAAAACGACAGCAATAGGAGAGCATAAGAGGGAAAGTCGAATATTCATCTCCAAGATCGAAAGATTGAGGATATCTAGTCCCGACACGATGGAATCCCCAGAATCCAACCCAAGGCCTGTCAGGTTTCACTTCGGCAGAACCAAGCAGATCAGAGCCCAAAAAGTTAGAGCTAGAGAATGTGCCGATGATTGAGGGAAGCCCTAACAGTTGGGTGGACCCAATCATAGACTATTTAGAAAATGGGACGTAACCCCTAGGTAGAAGCGAAGCCCGAACGTTCAGACAAAAAGGCTGTCAGATATGTAGTAAAAAAACAGGATTTATTTATGAGATCGTTTGATAGGCCACTCCTATGGTGTTTCAATGAACAAGATCATGAATATATGCTACAGTAAGTACACGCGGGGACATGCAACAATCATACAGTTGGTAGAAGCTTAGCACATCGAATCCTCACGGCCAAGTATTACTGGCTGTATCTCATGGAGAGTGCCAAAAACTTTGCACGAAGATGCGGGAAATGTTAGAAGCACGCATGCGCAAAATGAGAGAAGTGTCTGAATTGCTAAATTCCATAGTCAGCCCATGGCCATTCCCACATTAGGGTTTAGACATCAATAGGAAGCTTTCGATGGAAAAATGGGGGAACTGCTTCGTTATGGTGGCTACTGATTACTTTATTAACTAGATAGAAGCCGACCCATAAACCAAAGTCAACCAAAATAACGTGATTACTTTCATATGGAAGCATTCTTTTTAAAAGTTTGGCATCCCCAAAGCCTTGACAATAGACAATGGCACTCAGTTCAACAACCCCAAGGTCATAGAGTTTTGTGAACAGTATGGGTCAAAGTCCACTTCTCACTAATGTACTACCCGCAACCTAATTGAATGACAGAGGCTATAAACAAGGTGATTGTTAACAACCTCATGCATAACTTGGATGACAAGAAGGACAGATGGTTGGAGGAGTTGCCATAAAGAACCACAAGAAAAGAGACAACATAAGAAATGACATTCGCTCTGGTACATAGTTCAGTGGCTATGATACCAACAGAGGTTGGACTACCCACTTTAAGAACCCTTCTCACAGAACACGTGGAGGAGAATTAGGGGAAACTAATGAGAAACTTGAACCAGCAAGATGATATCAAATAGTGTACACAGATCATGAGGGCAGCATGCCAACAAAATACAATGTCATACTTCAACAAGAAAATAAGGATCGGAAGATTCAATATGGGACGGTGAGTGCTTCGAAAGATCCCAAAAGTCTAGAAATAGGGGAAGCTATGAGAGCAATTGGAGGGTCTGTTCGAGATCAGTGAGGACTTAGACAATGGAACCTACAAGCTCCTGAATGCTAGAAATAGACAGCCAATACGCATGGCAGAAAAACCCGTCAACACCAAACCACCCCACGGAAGAGACCCAAAGCGTCAGACCCTAAAGAGGGAATGCCTACCAAGGTATAACGACATAAAAATATGACTCATGTGTATGGTAGAAAAACCCACAAGTATGAAGTATCAAAGTGTCAGACCCTAAAGAGGGAATACCTGTCAGGGTTTATCGAGGAGACTTTGTTGCATGATAGAAAAACCCAATAGAGTAGGAAGTACCTAAACGTCTGACCCCAAAGAGGAAATGCCTTACAAATTCAGACGAGGGAAAAGAACACTCTGACGTATGGTAGAAAATGTTGGGGTTTTGGGCATTGGACGCAGCAGAAGCGCGGGTCCGGGAGAAATCGTATTTTAAAATTTTTTCAAATTACCAAATAAATTATTCAATATCTAATATGAATAATTTATTCATATTTCACCTAAACCTATTTATTCAATATCAAATATTGACATAAACAAGTTGAAAACTCACGAAACTTTTACGAAAACCATTTTTCCGTAAAATCGCCTAAAATGTGTTTTTGACCGAACCGACTACCCAACACTTATGGAAACTGCCCAGGTCAGCTCCAATAGTGTCATGGCATTTCATGGGCAGCTTGAACAGTGACGGACTCACTGTTTGGATAGTCGTCATCAGGTTGGCTCAAAATCCACCCGGTAACACCGTTTTTGGCCGTTTTCGCTTATTTCAAGTCGAAAACACTTTCCGGCAATTGTGACAACTCCCAAAACACATCCATAACACTCATAAGACATCAAATTCATCACTAAATCAGATTCATTTCCAGGTCTATACCAGAAAACGAAAATGCCCAATTTTCATGCTTAAATCCAAATTTTTCAAGATTAATCAAATTAATCTAACCACCAACTAAAGTCACCACATATGAATCACTCTAGAAAAATTCTAGGCATGATATGAGTGGCTATCACACTCTAGAATAGCAACATGGTTGTCCAACAACAATTTGAACAAATTGGCCTGATATTACATTAATATCAACCAAAACACACTTCACACATACCTATACTTCCATCTCCATCAACCACAAACAAAAGTCCCAAAAAATCATAATTGAAGGAACCCTAGATCATATCTAATAATTCAAGAAACAGGAAACAAGTTTCTAAGCTCAAGGGGATGAAGGATTACCTTTAATCTCTAAATACCAAAGCCTTTTCCTTGAATTTCAATCAATTTTCCAGGGATTCTACAAACCATTTTTGAAACCCATTCTTTTGGAGCTAGGACGTTGATGGAGAGTGGTCAAAGAAGAAGAAAAAAACATCTCCCTTTTTAATTCTTTGAAGAACGAAATCTAGGGGCATATTTGACTTTTTTCAAAATTTTAATCTAATTAAAATCAAATAATTTATATGATCAAATCATAATTGGACATATATAAAGTTTATTCAATGCATGCCATATGTCCCAATTATTTGTCACCATGTATCATATACAATAATGACTAATGGATAAGGCTTGAATTTTTAATTATTTAATTATTTAACAATTAAATAATTAAATAATTAATTAACAGATATATATGTATTTTTATTTACATTAAATAACAAATACATATATATATGGCATGTGTCAAAATCTCATTTGACGAGTAATTAATGTGTATCTAATCATATTATGTATCAAATACAAATACAAAATAATTATATCGGACAAAATCCCCTAATTGCATGTGTTATCGTTTAACCGATTAAACGATCCGAATTAACTCATTTATTCCGGTGAAGTATTATGAATAATCTGTATTATTCATATCGAGTTGCCTAAGTGCTCAACGAGTACACTTCATATTGTGGGACTCTCTAAGTTAAGGTTTATCCATCACGAAATCTAATTTCGTGTCCACAATCCACCCACTCATAGATTATGACGACCAAAGATAATCTCGCTAAGCGATGCAAGTCGAGGTCATTGCATACTTATAATCCCTTCAACACAGGCTATCTGTATTATACCTGGGATATATATATAAACGTCAAATCCGTTCGGTATAATACTGTCGACTTTCAATTTACAATCTCTAAATAACACTCGGAATTGATTTCCGAAGTTATACCACAATCATGGATTTACTAGATCGTAAACACATGAGGATGTCTATGCCCTGTACACAGGACTGACAGATCCTATCTTGATACGAACAGGATATCATGAGCATCAGTCCACACGCAACGAACAGGCGGAGGTCTGATCATGGCTAGATCATTGACGTGACTGCCATCAAAGTGTGGAGGATAACTCATATATCCACGGTGGTATCTCAAGTCGAATGACCATTATGCTCGCTCAACTCGTGAAGGTTCCTTTTGACGTTGGTGTACCATCTATTAGGAAACCTTCAGTGAGTCGTCCAATGTCTTATCAAATAAATACCTACATGTCTATACGAGTCTCCCGAGACTCATGGTTCACTGGGATAAACCATCGAACCAAGTCACGATATACGACATGTACTGGTCTCAGCGGAATTTACCTACCGACCCGTGTTAGAAAATCTTGACCATGATCTTTATTTAAGGATATACATCTAATAGTGTAATTCCCAATGTCAATTACAAACTACGTTGTATTGCGCACTATATTGTAAATCCTAGGGTCTTTGTCTAATATACACGTATCACTAAACCAGATTTAGTTTCGATCTAATCGTAATCTGATATCTAATCGCAATTAGATCGAATATGCGTATAAAAGACAAGGGTGCTACCACTAAAATTAGTAATATTGTGGAAAATACAATTGCTCATATTTATGAATCGGACATAAATACGATCCGAATTGGCACTCCGAGCACCAACCCTAACAATTTCTCCCACTTGCTCTAGTGCCAATCCACGGTATCATATACACATCTTAATGTGTATCGCATACTCATGTCCCTCAAGAGCTCACCAACACTCAAGAGGTACGCAACAACAAGTAAGCATGCTTTAACAAATCGAGTCTATCCAACAAACCCAATCGTTTTCCTTAGCCAGCATCATTCATATTTTTTTAGAATAAAAATTCTACATCAATATGACTCAGACGCTATATGAGCATTGCGCTATAGCTACTAAGTTGTGTACATATTTAGAAATCAAATCCAAACATTGTGAGACAACCGCGAGCACTATACTATTACCAACACTTCTAATCATTGAGGTCACTTTGCAACTTCATAAGTCAATACTTCATAAGTTGCAACTGATTCCACTAGTTCATTAGAATAAGAGGTGACACTCCTACTGTATTTTTTCTGACTTTATATGACATAGACCATCTAGCGTCATAATTAGGATCAAAACTAATCTGACCTTATGGTTGCTGACTAAATTCTCCATGTATAAGAAACTCGTTCTTAATATCTCAAATATCATAAAGAACATGTTTCAAGACTCATCATATGGTCTACAATATATCAAAATAACTCGTAACAATTACGATTAAATTGATATCTTTAATCGCATATAATATAGTATTTATTACGCCATCATCCTATGATGCATAAGATTAACTAGACATTCCAATCAATCTATCTTTCGACAAATGAATCATTCTTTACGAAAGACGAATACTATATACATAAAAGACACGTTAACTGTCAAACAGTTATATTAACTGTCATACAGATAGTCTAATTGTGTCCTTTATAAGATCATATCTAATATGCGACTAATGGGATTATCTCACAAGTCTCTTAGTTTTATATCTTATATAAAAATTTATATCAAATATAACAGTGATTACTCCCACTGCTTTCACGGAGAAAAGAAGACATAAGGATATGTAACACTAGAAAGAAATTTGTACGCACTCACTGACCCTACTGAAAAATACGTATTCTTTATACTTCGATAAAACCAGACAGTCTGACTAATATCAAAAACAGATAGCACGAATTTCTGGAAAGCTTATCTGAGTCTACAATAGGCTCCATAAGCTAGTACATCAAACTGTGATCTTAGCAGAATACAAACTCTAGGGCCATTCCAGAATGAACTTCTTCAAACAAAAAACTCACGACGGATCTCTCATTCGAAGAAATCACTCAAGAACGCCACTTTGGATTCTTTAGCCAAAATACACGGTTTTATATCAACATTTACCAACATATCTTTAACTGTTCAATCAGTGCGACTAGAGACAAGTTTTCTCAGAATCTACAATAGACTACTGAGCATAACCTACTCACTGTCATACTATAAAGGTCAAACCTTTATCAAGCTCACTATGTTTTTGCTGCACATACAATTTGCACATTTTATGAACAATTCATAACTAAAGTCTAATCAAGTTCAAAACTTGATCGTAGTAAGCCATGAACAATCTTAGATCTATGGTTCAATGCTAAGTTCTGGAATCGATATCAAATATCACTCCTACTACAAGTTATAGGATAATGTTCTTCAATAAGAAAACAACAGAACCATTAAGTTTCAAATACTTTGTAAATGATTCTGACATCCTATTGGACTTATACGGAAGTTGTCTAAGGGTCTATTCATCTTATTAATTATGTAGTTCCACTTACAGTTTATCATTCTCACATTTGACTTCAATAATTTAAGTCCTTTCTACAATCGGTCAACATCTGATGTTACACACCAAGTAATAAAACAGTTTTATTATTCGGGATCGTAGAAAAGAAATTCTATTAAATAGAATACAATATTCCATTAAATAGAATAAATGATAAACCTTTTACTTGTACCTTCGAGGCGCAAGTACATTCAATTATATAACCATTATACAAAAGAAAGTTTCAAATCTCAAACTATTTAAGATTCAAATTTTCTATCTATACATATCATATATGTAACTGTAGAAACAAATGGAACATTAATTAAAGAGATGAATAGTGTTAATGGAGCATAACCCTTAGAGTAATGAAAAATAATTCGGTAACACTCAATATCAACGAATCAAATCATATAAGATTCAATAACTCTCACTGACCAATTCCATCAAAATGGAATCACGGAAGTTTAATATTGAGTAAGAATCATATTCATTAAATAACTATAGAACTAATTTCCTTAAATTCATGCGTTTGATCAAATCAAGCATCTTTGAACAATTCAAAGACGCGCAATGAATTTTTAAAGACAAAGTTTTCAACACTACAGATAAAATATCTTTGAACTATTCAAAATATTCTATCCGAGTTTCATTAGTAACATATTGACAGTTCTTGAACAATTCAAGACGTTCAACATGTTTTCTAGTAGAAACACGTAACTAAGTCATGAAAATTCATTAACTGAGTTACGAAGCAAAGAAAACTATACAAGGCAATTTCTAATTCATTAAACTACACACATCCAATGTATTAGTTTAATAAATTTGTGGTCCAATGACAATCATAGGTTAAATGAGATTTAATCACAACCTGAATACAATATTCATTAAATGGATAAGGATATGTGGTGTGAAATCATATCAGACCATCTTTTACCATAAGGAATAAAGATCTAATGCTTTTATGATAAAATCTCATAAAGCACAGTTCTAAGTTATTCATTTTACCGAATATTTTCTTAATGCTTATCTTTCATTAATGACACTATTAGTCATCTTAAAATATGTAACAACTGTTTATACAGAACAAGTAACTATCCAATAGTCACAAGTTCCGATATCAAATATCAAAACAGTTATTCAACATTATTTTAATTAACTAGACGAGAGATCTGGTATCCAATACTTATAATTTTCGTATTGTGAGAATCAATATTCTCTGTACACAACCATACGTATCTCATTTCTTAAGCTTTGTAATTTGCATTCAATTATTCACAACATTTTTAAATAATTGATTAGCAAATTATGTCAGACACGTGACTTCTAAAAGTCACTAAAGCCAAGAAACGTCATTATAAGACAAACAAACACTTAAGGGGTTTTCTTAATGCCAGTCAAGAATCTCGAGACATGAACTGTTCAAGTCAATTCTTACTGCATAAGAAACAATTCTAACTAGAATAATATCATAAACAGATGTCTATTTAGATTACCTAATTGTGACTTAGAAATTAAGTCACAAACCATCTTGATTTCGAACGAAATCGAAAGAACGGTTCCCGATGGTTTCAACTAATCTAACAATATCTAAGTCTACTGTCTTTCTAGAACCTATTCTAGAATAACGCAACCATAAGTAAAGTCAAAAAATATATTCAAGTAATATATTATGCAGTGGATTAGAAATGTAATTCTATGAACAATATAGAATGAAAGGAAAACGAAAGCAGCAAATTCCATAAAATTACGTACTGCCTGAGTTATGAATTTTAAACTCAGCAATGTCTCCCACTACTTTACGTAATACCGTAATCCCCAATGGACAACGGGAATTCGATAATTAAATCGAATTCCATAGTGAGAGTAGGATCCTATGAATATATTTCGACTCACAGCTTTGGCACGTTCTCGCCTACGTATATTCATTAGGTAGACAACTCATTGTCAATCACTCACCAGTGACTCCTGGTTTTGGTCCTGACCGTTTCTCACTGTGACAGCTTTGGCACGTTCACATGGAGGCGTATCAAGGCTTCACTTGCCAATGACAAACTCAAGCTACCGATATAGTCCTGACAGCTTTGGCACGTTCAGGATTTCCACTTTCACTTGAATTTGTCTAGTATCAATATACAACTGGCATGGATAAAATTCGATCAACTACACCCTCACTGCTTTGGCACTTTCTCGGATGTAGCCATAGAAAGTTACCCATAAACCGTATTGACAAGACAGACCAAGAAACATGTATCCAATACATGTTACTTTACAGCCATATTTAAAAGCGGGGATTTTCCTATGGAAGTTTTAATCTACATCAAATGCATAATTTTAATCTAAATCATTTTCTAAACAATTCAATTCTACCTTAGAAAATATAACATAATTTAACAATTAAATTTCCGTTACATATTCGTTAGCGTAGAACCGAACAGTTAAGAAACATATCTAGATCTTAGCATGTGCGAACATTAAAATTGGATTATATATCTAATATCAAGCATGAATAATGCATTGGATGAAGCATCAGACCCGCTCTGATACCGTTTTTGTTGGGGTTTTGGGCATTGGGGCAGCGGAAGCGCGGGTCCGGGCGAAATCATATTTTAAAACTCTTTCAAAATACAAAATAAATTATTCAATATCTAATATGAATAATTTATTCATATTTCACCTAAACCTATTTATTCAATATCAAATATTGACATTAACAAGTTGAAAACTCGCGAAACTTTTACGAAAACTGTTTTTCCATAAAATTGCCTAAAACGCGTTTTTGACCGAACCAACTATCCGATACTTATGGAAAGTGCCCAGGTCAGCTCCAATAGTGTCAGGGCAGTTCATGGGCTGCCCGAACAGTGACGGACTCACTATTTGGAAAGCCATCACCCGGTTGGCTCAAAATCCACCCGGTAACGCCGTTTTTGGCCGTTTTCGCTTATTTCAAGTCGGAAACACTTTCCGGAAATTGTGCCAACTCCCAAAACACATCCATAGCACTCCTAAGACATCAAATTCATCACTAAATCAGATTCATTTCCAGGTCTATACCAGAAAACGAAAATGCCCAATTTTCATGCTTAAATCCAAATGTTTCAAGATTAATCAAATTAATCTAACCACCAACTAAAGTCACCATATATGAATCACTCTAGAATAATTCTAGGCATGATATGAGTGGCTATCACACTCTAGAATTCCAACATGGTTGTCCAACAACAATTTGAACAAATTGGCCTAATATTACATTAATATCAACCAAAACACACTTCACACATACCTATACTTCCATCTCCATAAACCACAAACAAAAGTCCCAAAAAAATCAGAATTGAAGGAACCCTAGATCATATCTAATAATTCAAGAAACAAGAAAACAATTTTCTAAGCTCAAGGGGATGAAGGATTACCTTTAATCTCTAAATACCCAAGCTTTTTCCTTGAATTTCCTTCAATTTTCCATTGATTCTACAAACCTTTTTTGAAACCCATTCTTTTGGAGCTAGGACGTTGATGGACAGTGTTCAAAGAAGAAGAAAAAAACATTTCCCTTTTTAATTCTTTGAAGAACGAATTATAAGGGCATATTTGTCCTTTTTCAAAATTTTAATCTAATTAAAATCAAATACTTTATATGATCAAATCATAATTGGACACATATAAATTTTATTCAATGCATGCCATATGTCCCAATTATTTGTCACCATGTATCATATACAATAATGACTAATGGATAAGGCTTGAATTTTTAATTATTTAATTATTTAACAATTAAATAATTAATTAACAACTATATATGTATTTTTATTTACATTAAATAAAAAATACATATATATATATGGCATGTGTCAAAATCTCATTTGACGAGTAATTAATGTGTATCTAATCGTATTATGTATCAAATACAAATACACAATAATTATTATCGGACAAAATCTCCTAATTGCATATGTTATCGTTTAACCGATTAAACGATCCGAATTAACTCATTTAATCCGGTGAAGTATTATGAATAATCTGTATTATCCATATCGAGTTGCCCAAGTGCTCAACGAGTACATTTCATATTGTGGGACTCTCTAAGTTTAGATTTATCCGTCACGAAATATAATTTCGTGTCCACAATCCACCCACTCATTGATTATGATGACTACATAATCTCGCTAAACCATGCAAGTCGAGGTCATTACATACGTATAATCCATCTATCACAGGCTATTCATATTATACTTGGGATATAGATATAAACGTCAAATCCGTTCGGTATAATACAGTCAACTTTCAATTACGATCTCTAAATAACACTCAGAACTGATTTCTGAAGTTATACCACGGCTATAGATTTACTAGATCGTAAACACGTGAGGATGCATATGCCCTGTACACAGGACTGACGGATCCTATCTTGATACGCACATGATATCATGAGCATCAGTCCAAACCCAACGAACAAGCGGAGGTCTGATCATGGCTTGATCGTTGACGTGGCTTCCATCAAAGTGTGGAGGATAGCTCATATATCCACGGTGGTATCTCAAGTCGAATGACCACTATGCTCGCCCAACTCGAGAAGGTTCCTATTGATGTTGGTGTAACATCTATTAGGAAACCTTCAGTGAGTCATTTAGTGTCTTACCAAATAAAAACCTACATGTCTATACGAGTCTCCCGAGACTCATGGTTCACTGGGATAAACCATCAGACCAAGTCACGATATACGACATGTACTGGTCTCAGCAGATTTTACTAACCGACCCGTGTTAGAAAATCTTGACCAGGAACTTTATTTAAGGATATACATCTAATAGTGCAATTCCCAATGTCAATTACAAACTACATTGTAACTACGCATTATTTTGTAAATCCTAGGATCTTTGTCTAATATATACGTATCACTAAACATAATTTAGTTTCGATCTAATCGTAATGAAATATCTAATCGCAATTAGATAGAATAGGTGTATAAAAGATAAGGGTGCTACCACTAAAATTAGTATTATTATGGAAAATACAATTGCTCGTATTTATGAATATGACATAAATACGATCCGAATTGGCAGTCCGAGCACCAACCCTAACAGAAAACCCATCAGCGCTTCAAGATTCAAAGCACCAAACCTTAAAGAGAGAATACATGTCAGGGTCTGACGAGAAGACTCGGATATATGGTAGAAAAACCCATCAGCACTTGAAGTATCTAAATATAAGACCCCAAAGAGGAAATGTCTGTCAGGGTCTGGCTTGGAAAAAGAAACCAATGACGCATGTAAGAAAAAAAACATTAGACCCTTAGGGTGAATGCCTATTAGCATCTGACCAAAGAGTCCAAGAAGTCTCTAGGATGTGATAAACAAGCCCATCCGAGCACAAAGGTGTCAGATCCTATGAGGAGGGCCTATCAGGGTCTGGCAAGAAAAATAAAAGAAAACAATGGCAAATATGGAACACATTGACGACCCAAAATTCAACGTTAAATAAAGTGTTATATTACATCTTTTCTTCGCAAAATACAAATTTGTACAAAATACAAAAGTAATCCCACCAGAGCACTAGCTACAAGAAGGAAATGGAGCCATGTCATCTCTATTTCCAACGAAACTGACGATGTGCCTCCTCATACTCCTCAAAAGATACCCAGCTCCGTATTCTCTTCTTAGAGATTTGTTTGGCGATATTGTGCGCCTTCCCTAGCCAGAAAGCAGTGGCAGAAGGATGCCTCATCTGACGATTCCTAGCCTCCGCCACATAATCCCAGTAGCTCCAAGAGTACCAACCCTTAACACTTCCCTAAACCCCATGATCATACTCAGAGTACCTACTTGACTCCTCGGAGCGATACATGACAAGAAAGAGCTCGGAAGGCTTCAGAACCTTCTATGTAACACTGATGAGAGGAACTTCTCGAAGTCTATATAGAAACTAGGACAGGGTAGAGTCGCCATTACAGACACATGAAGGTAGAACCTTACGTGCCAAGAGATCCCGACATCCGTAGTTGACTCTTGAATGAAAATGACGGGGCCTCTTCTGTACTTGTCCCCATAGCGTTAGCCAAGGCCTTTGATATGAGGGTGACCCAACCCATCAGTCTCATAGGGCTGACGACCCATCCCAGTCATATACTCTAACACTCTACTGCTGATGATGAATTAATACATGTCAGAGTTCTGATTCTCTAACCGAATGTACTCGGAATGACTCACTAGAGTGTGTGCCAACTCCGTCAGAGGTTTGACGCCAAGACCCGATTTCTTATTCAAAGATAATGAAAAAATAGAAGGACCTGAAAAAGAAATACTTCTTTTATTCATATGAAAAAACAGAATAGATTACATAAAATAAATAGAGGCACAAATGCCATAGAAATCTATAACATTATTGTATAAGACCTCGGGCACGAGAAGAACCTGCAGAACGAGTGGCCGCACCTCCTGGAGAATGTGTAGTAGCTAGCAAAATTGATGAAGAAGACTCAATAGCAGGAAGTGGCGGGTCTACGGTATGGGCAAGAAGTCTCAGGAGAGCAGAAGGAGCCTAGAGCATCAAATAAGCTTAATGGACCACTTGAGCAGCCAGAACAGGAACACCCTGAACGAAGCAGCCCCCAAAAGGACCAGGGGAGGTTTGGTTCAATCTGAAGATGTGTGGAAACACCCAAAGATTCAGAAGCCTCCGCAATGTCCTAGAAACCCAGTCTTTCCTCGGTATCATCCACGTGATCATCCAAAAATATGATTCTGAGGCCCCTTTGGATATAATGGTCTGGATCGTATTTCTGGTCCACATCTCCCGCAGCTACATCACACTCATCAAGACCTCACTGGCTGTCAGCAAGATCTTTGAAGCAGTCCTCTTAACCCAAGTGATAACACTTGGCACTATTCACATAGCTGATGATGTTGTATCGAGCGTAGGACTGGGAAAAAATAAGCTCGAGCTCGTCCTGACGACGATCATCAGCACTCTGCAACTGCTCATTCAGTTTAGGACTTTCACACTCAAAACAAAGTGCTTATGGAGGAACGCATCTCGATGCCTCTGAGACGCCTCCATATCCTGCAAGAAAACAACACATGAGAAACAGAAAATGTCTAGAAATAGAGTAAAGTCGGAAATTCCAAAAGAGAGAGCCTTACATGTTGAACCTTGGATACTTCAAGATGAAGCCCCTTATTTTCATGGACAGTCGAGGCCAGGTCTGCAAGAAGGTCCCGATTTTCAGTCTCCCACTGAGCAAACCTCTCATCAAGCTTCGACTAAGTGGCTGCCAAAGAAGACACATCCTTCTTGCGAGCCTCAGCCTCGCGCTCCAACTCCCTCCTCATCGACTCTATCATTTCTAAAGCTTGATCCATATCATTTTAAGCCTCCTGGAGGTGGATCTCTGACGTCCTAAACAGCAGGGTTGCGCAAATGGCACTCATCCAACTGAATTGAAGGATTTTACTACTGAGGGTAGGATCTTGGAATAAGGAAAGGAGACCCTAATGTGCCGAGGGAGAGGAAACGATCTAGCATATGGAACCCAATAGATTCTTAAACTCCCTAGCATCAAAGGCAAAAGCATTCACAGATGACGGCTCAGAGAGTTGCGGTATGAGACTTACAAAAGGCTTTGAAAGAGGTTATACCAGAGGTAGTGCATAAGAGGCCAATGAAGATCCAGAAGTAGAAATAGGTGACTAGGAGACCAAAATAAGGGACCTCGAGGTAGAGGAAATGAGCAGAGATACAGACATAACTAAGTCTGGGCTGAGTTGGGTGGTAGGCAAAGCAGATTCTGATGACATGGCACCAGACCTATAAGTAATAGCTGTAGAGCTTGGCCTTATCTCAGCCTCTTAAGAGCTTACCAGCTCACTCTCAATCCTCTGTTTCTTGCGGTGATGCTGGAGCTGACCCTCTTCTTCATCTAGGGGAATTGGAGACTCATTAGTACATAAATAGGAATCCCAACAAGGAAAAAAAAGGCACAAAGGACATTCCTCTTTGAACTGGCCTTGCCATGAGGTGATGTAGCACCATAAGGAAGTTTAACTACAGCATAAGAAGTAACATAAGGCTTTTTCGATGCGACGGGGGCAGCAAGGGGGACTGCTATAGAGTTTAGGTTGTAGCAGCGTTGGGCTTTATCTTTAAAATTACGACGAGATCATCAGAGATACCCTCTGATGCAGCAGCTAATAGTTCAGAGCCCAAATTTTCAAGCTTGTAATGAAACTTTTGGCTGACCCTTTTCACATATGGGTCTCTTCTCTATTTAGAACATTTCTTTTTCCCTTTGATTTTTTTCAAGTTCACCCAGTCATGATTGTCATGGGAATGATTTCGAAAGCCGTACTATACTCAGAGGCATGGAGGTAACAACCTTTGACAGACATATGGTTGCCCATAAATCTCTTCTCAAAATGAGCCTTATGACGAGCAAACCACTCATGATCATTCTCCTAAAATAGAGACGAAGGGTTACCGGTACTTAAAAGCGAGATGTTAGGCCATAACACATCAGAGCCTGAAGGTCATCCATGTTAACCATAATGTTGATATGAAACACCTCATTCCTCCTCGGGGCCACGAACCGATGCAGAAGGTAAGGGGTAATGTATACAGAACCAGAAGTTAGAAAGAGAAAAGAAGAAAAATATAGCAGACCCTACAATCGGCTAGAAAGGCGTAAACTTCAAACTCAGAAAAAGGAACTGACAAAATACATTGGTTCATCGACAGTCGCAGAGGAAAGACAACACAGTCGACTATGTCGGTCTACCAATTGCCAATCACCATTGGCAGACCCTTGGAAAACTTGTCCTTGTATGAGGTAGGTAACCATATGAACATAATTATTGACTTTTGGGGTGCAAATGTGTACCTATCCATGCTGTCGGCAGACCCAACCTAAGTATGGGAAAAGAGATAGAAGAAGTCGCGGATTGTGAGGTGTGAATCGTTGACCATGGAAAAGATAATGAAACCCACAACGCACCTAAGGCCGTTTGGGGTTAGCTAAATCAGGTGCAAGTTGCAGAGTACACATATGTATTGGAAGTGAGGATGAAGGGGGAACCGAAGGATCCAAAAGTCTTACTCCTCTAGAACGATGCCACTGCTACGGACAACATTGATGTTAGTTTCCTAGAGGGACGCGCTCTCATGGAGGGGCTGTAGGTAGATGTCCTGAGGAACATCAGTGTCCTCCCTCAGGCGCTGAATCTTGTCGTCGGAAGAAGATGACGAGGCCATGGTAGCTGAAAGGTTGTGAGCTTAGATTTGGAAGAGAGTGCTAGATATAAATGGTTTCGCATGAGAAGGGAGTTCAAGGGTTTGAAATTTGAAACGTTGAACTGATGAAGTTGACAAAGGTAGCCAAATTGATATTTGCGGGACATGACGGTCAGGCACCCGAGGAAACAAAGATGCAACCCATAATACCCAAAAGTCCATGAAGGGCCCAAACTTTAGAGGATGTATAGTGCAAACAGTACATTCATTTGTTCCCATCATTGTATTCAAAATAATGCAAATAAAATGGGGAAATATTTGGGGGAAAACCAAGCATCTCGTGAAATGACACGTGGCCAGACGAAGAGGAGTCCAAGATCTCCTCTCAGAATCAACCTTTATGACCGATCATCAGAGTCTATCACAAAACTTGTCATCAGAGTTTGGAAGCAGTACCCACCACCAGGGTCTGAAGTCAGAACCTCTATCAAAGTCTGACGTTAGGACCAATCATCAAAGTCTGATAGCAGGACTTCTATCAGGATTTGAATTCAGGACTCACCAGTTGGAAATCCATACATAGCTTGACTCCCACGAAGGCAAGCACATTGTTGACGGCTGATTTTGGTCTCAGGGGCAATATGGGAATATTACTCCCGAGACTAATCCTCCATCAATAGTGAATTTGTTTGGTTATGGGGGACCAAAAGCAAACTTAGCAAAAGACAGATAAATACACCAATCGAAAAAGAGATTTAACGTGGTTCGGTGGATCTTGGTCCGACCTACGTCCACGGGCACAAAAATGATGATACTTTTATTACTCAAACACGTTTCTCAGCTCTCTCTTTTGTTTACAAGTCTCATAATAATGATCTTGATCTCAACTTTTAACTTCCTTCCCTTATGCACACTCTACCCTTCTATTTATAATAGTGTATAAATCATATTCCTATTTGTACAAGAATTTCCTAGTTGAAACAATTTCCTTTTCCCATAAGGATTCCTAGTCAAAACTATTCCCTTTTCCCATAAGGATTCCTAATCAAAACTACCCTTACTTTCTTTATCCTACTAGGACTCTGACTCACCAGTTTTCCCCTTGAAAATAGGATAACTTGTCATCTTATCCGCAAGAATAGGGTGTCATCTTCTGGAGCATATCTCGCTATCTGGTCGGTCTTCATGAGGTTGGTCATAATAGTCCTTTGAACTGAGAATGCTGTTGTCGATCTGATAATGGCCGGTCATCCGATCTTAAGTGGTCGGGTTACCGATCATAAGCGCTCGTCCCCTAACTCATGTGGTCGGGTCGGAATTAATGATCTCGATCAACAAGGGAATTTACCCTTTTACCCATCCCGTGCTGCTTAAATATCATAGTGCTTAAAAACACCATCAACATCTATCCCCTAGTTCTCGGTAACAACGAGTTTGCGAGTTGATGCCGGGAACTATAAAAAAAGATGGTGTGCCGATGAATCCGTCGGTGGTCACTACAGGAACCGCAGGGAAAAATGCCTTGGCTACAAATCTGGTTCTTCCTGCCACCTTCATGTGCTCAGTCAACGAGGATCCCGATATCTACCCGTGGAGAAAATGATTTGCCCTTATGCTGATGACGATCGACTCGGTGGGACGTAACCCGACCCCGAGTTGAGAAGAATATTTGGTTATGGGGGAATGTCACATCCCCAGACTAATAGAGGACGGCTCGGTGGGACGTAACCCGACCCCGAGCTAAAAGAATATTTGGCTATGGGGGAATGTCACCTCCTCAGACCAATAGAGCAGACTCGGTGGGACGTAACCCGACCCCGAGCTGAAAGAAAGACTTGGCTCTGGGGGAATGTTACATCCCCAGTCCAAAGAAGCCGACTCGGTGGGACGTAACCCGACCCCGAACTGAAAGAACATTTGGCTATGGGGGAATGTCACCTCCCCAGACCAATAGAGCCGACTCGGTGGGACATAACCCGACCCCGAGTTGAAGGAAGACGGCTCTGGGGGAATATTTCATCCCCAGTCCAAAGAAGCCGACTCGGTGGGACGTAACCCGACCTCGAGCTGAAAGAAAGACTTGGCTCTGGGGGAATGTTACATCCCCAGTCCAAAGAAGCCGACTCGGTGGGACGTAACCCGACCCCGAGCTGAATAAACCATAAGGCCTCGACGGAATAAAATCCAGCCCCGAGCCGAATAACCAAGCAGCCTCGGCGGAACGAAATACAGCCCCGAGCCGAATAAACAAGCGGCCTCGGCGGAACGAAATCCATCCCCGAGCCGAATAACCAAGCGGCCTCGACGGAACGAAATCCAGCCCCGAGCCGAATAAACAAGCGGCCTCAGCGGAACGAAATCCAATCCCTAGCCGAATAAACAAGTGGCCTCGGCGGAACGAAATCCAGGCCCGAGCCGAATAAATAAGTGGCCTCGGCGGAACGAAATCCAGCCCCGAGCCGAATAAACAAGTGGCCTCGGCGGAACGAAATCCAGCCCCGAGCCGAGAAGAAACATCGGTCTCGGCGGTACAAGAGCAGACCCGAGCCGGAAAGAAACATTGGTCTCGGTGGTACAAGAGCAGATCCGAGTCGGAAAGAAACATCGATCTCGGCGGTACAAGAGCAGACCCGAGTTGGAAAGAAACATCGGTCTCGGCGGTACAAGAGTAGACCCGAGCCGGAAAGAAACATCGATCTCGGCGGTACAAGAGCAGACCCGAGTCGGAAAGAAACATCGGTCTCGGCGGTACAAGAGCAGACCCGAGCCGGAAATAAACATCGGTCTCGGCGGTATAAGAGCAGACCCGAGCCGAAAGGAAACATCGGTCTCGGCGGTACAAGAGCAGACCCGAGCCGGAAAGAAACATCGGTCTCGGCGGTACAAGAGAAAACCCGAGCCGGAAAGAAACATCGTTCTCGGCGGTACAAGAGCAGACCCGAGTCGGAAGGAAACATCGGTCTCGGCGGTACAAGAGCAGACCCGAGCCGGAAAGAAATATCGGTCTCGGCGGTACAAAAGCAGACCCGAGCCGGAAGGAAACATCGGTCTCGGCGGTACAAGAGCAGACCCGAGCCGGAAGGAAACATCGGTCTCGGCGGTACAAGAGCAGACCCGAGCCGTAAAATAAATATCAAAACCATTGTGTGGGGCACAACAAACAAGCATAAATAAATGTCAGCCTAAGACAGAAGAGGTTTTACTCACATTTTTGGGATCCGTTGTCTTTCTTGCAACTCTACAAGGGTCACTACAAGTAAGGCTCTTCTTAATACATCCTCTCTGCATCTCAGTATTCCACGCATCCGACTGGATGACTTCCGCTATCAACTTTGGTCGACCTCAAAAACCGAATGGTCTATGTACTCTCTGAGATAGCCTTCTTTCACCAAGTCTTCCACCTGCTCCCGCAGGTCTCTGCACCCATTCGTGGCATGTCCCCTTACGTTATGGTAGATACAGTATGCCCTACTATTTCCCTCCTCAATCGGGAACTTCCTCAAAGTAGGCTCGGCCAACAGACCTTTATCCTGGATTTCTCGAACTATCTGGTGAAATCCCTGACGATCGGTGATTTCCATCTTCTGCCATCGTCTTACTACGCGAGCTGCTTTTTGTTGAGTTCCCCACAGACGGCGCCAACTGTTGACGGTGGATTTTGGTCTCAGGGGCAATATGGGAATATTACTCCCGAGACTAATCCTCCCTCAATAGTGAATTTGTTTGGTTATGGGGGACCAAAAGCAAACTTAGCAAAAGACAGATAAATACACCAATCGACAAAGAGATTTAACGTGGTTCGGCGGATCTTGGTCCGACCTACGTCCACGGGCACAAAAAGGATGATACTTTTATTACTCAAACACGCTTCTCAGCTCTCTCTTTTGTTTACAAGTCTCACAATAATGATCTTGATCTCAACTTTTAACTTCCTTCCCTTATGCACACTCTACCCTTCTATTTATAATAGTGTATAAATCATATTCCTATTTGTACAAGAATTTCCTAGTTGAAACAATTTCCTTTTCCCATAAGGATTCCTAGTCAAAACTATTCTCTTTTCCCATAAGGATTCCTAATCAAAACTACCATTACTTTCTTTATCCTACTAGGACTCTGACTCACCAGTTTTCCCCATGAAAATAGGATAACTTGTCATCTTATCCGCAAGAATAGGGTGTCATCTTCTGGAGCATATCTCGCTATCTGGTCGGTCTTCATGAGGTCGGTCATAATAGTCCTTTGAACTGAGAATGCTGTTGTCGATCTGATAATGGCCGGTCATCCGATCTTAAGTGGTCGGGTTACCGATCATAAGCGCTCGTCCCCTAACTCATGTGGTCGGGTCGGAATTAATGATCTCGATCAACAAGGGAATTTACCCTTTTACCCATCCCGTGCTGCTTAAATATCATAGTGCTTAAAAACACCATCAACACACATGTCACACAAGGATTAGGCCTGAGATATCAGCTCATCGATGACACGAATCTTCTAAACATTGAATCAGATAACTAATTAATTATTTTCTGTTTCTTTAAGCTGGACAATCATCCAGAATAGGGAAGTTTCGAAATTCTAGAGAGTGGACCAATTAGTGGGAAACGTGAATGAAATGTAACCGCTGTTTGTTTTTTTTCCTTGTAACAAAGTAATATAGATAGCACGAGAATCCCTAGAGTAAGAGCTTGACTTTTTGATAATCAAGCAATAAGAAAACACTTTTTGCCAACTTATGTATTGTATTTTTGATTTTATTATTTGTAGAGTTTTACTGCACACACTCTTCTTTTAGGCGTTTTTTTAATTTCTTTTTCTTGATTTTTTTAATTGCTTCAGGTCGCGGCTTTCGAACATGTGTGATTTTTTATATGTTTCTTTGAGTTTGTATCATTCTTTCTGTTCTTGATAGTAACCCTTTCATGAATGTTTCAAGATATCTGTGACCGAAATCTTGTATGCTGAAAATCAAACATGATAATTCGACAATAAAATCTTGTGTTCATATCAAAATTTGAGATTATTTTTACACATATTGCATTGACGAAAAATTTATACTCAACAAATTAGTCATGGATTTGGTTGCAGCCCTTTCTTGCTCAATTGATAGGCAAAAAAGTATAGTTTCTATAACAACAACAAACTGGGTGATAGTAACAGAGAACAAAATGCATTCATATATTGACAACTATTAAACCAATATGACTTTGTAAGCAACCACAATTTTGGAGAAATACTCGTTCAGGTCGATTACCAGAGGAGCAAGATTTGAATATCCTCAAGCTAATCTTACCAGCAAAGCATTCTTCAAGAATCATCATCCTTATTACTTCATCATTGATTCCTTTTGATACCTCAACTTGTCAATTTCCCTACCAAGAAAGTCCAATATTGTGTCAGTGACATGGTTCGGCAAGCAGCCTGAATCCAACATCATTTTTAAGAATTTATGTGCTTCCTTCAATCGACCTGCTTTGCCATGAACTTCAATCAGTGTATTAAAAGTGACAACATCAGGATTAATTCCACTAGTCCTCATCTGCTCAAAAAACTTATTTGTTTCATCAAATCGACCAGCCTTTCCTAGTACATTAATCAGGGTGTTGTACATAACTACATCAAGATAACCACTCTGCTTCATTAACTTATCCAGAATAGCGCTGGCTAGATCAGCTCTTCCCATCTTCCCCAAACCTTGAATTATTACATTGTATGTCGCTATATCTGTAGGGCAAACCTTCTCACCCATCTCATTTAGGACACCCCATGCCAGATTGAAATAACCTTTCTTGACAAATGAGCTCATCATAGAATTGTAAGTGTAATTAACTGGATCAACTCCCATATCGGTAAATATCTCAAACAACTTACAGGCTAAGTTCAGCTTCCCTTTGGCTAGAAATATAGACAAGAAAGTATTGGCCATGTCAATATCGAAAGTAGCCATCTCTTTTCCTTGAACCCGCTGGCCCCCAGCCAGAGAAAACAGCTGAGATGAATGACAGTCGGACTTTATTTGATTGGCCAATTTATCCATATATGGAGATGATGACCATTCATCGATTTCAGTTAATGGACTTTCCTCATCCTTAGCATAACCATCTTCTGAACCAAGATTGGTATCTGTTTCTGAGTCAGTAGAACATATTAGACTCATAATCTCGCTCAAGTCGCCTTTGGATGGGAACATTGGTGTATAATCCTTTCTTTTGCTCTTTCTACTTTTCATTGCAGCCTCCACATCAGCTTTCCATTTGAGAACATCTAGCACTAAATTATCATCCCTAATGTGCTTTATCAGCCTCTCTGTACAATCCCACCTACCATTTTTATGGAAACCAATCAAAAGGGAAGTTATTGTAACTAGATCAACAACAAAGCCTCTGCCTTCCATTTCTTCCACCAGTCGTAGTGCGTCCTCAAGTTGCCCCTCCCTACATAGCTGCAAGACAACGATGCTGAAAGTAATCGCATCCACAAACTTCCCCTTCTTCTTCAAATCACAAAACAAATTGTAAGCTGCCTCAGCCCTTCTATTCCTAAACAACCCATCAATCAATATATTGTGTGTCCAACATGAGGTTCTTACCCCATCCTGAACCATTTTCTCGAACAATTGGCACGCTTCCATAACTTTCCTTGCCTTGAACATTCCATTTAGAAGAGAATTATACACCACAGTATCAGGAACGAACCCATTATACTGCATTTCACTAAAAATCTTCAATGCATCATCCACTCTAAACGATTTACAACACCCCTGAATTATATTTTTAAAAGTTAACTCATTTGGCTCATGACCAGACCCTTTCAGTTCTTCCCACACAATCAGCGCATCTTTCACCTTCCCAACCATGCAAAGCACCTGAATCAAGCTATTATAGGTGTGCAAATCCGGAATCAAACCCTTTTCCTTTATCTCTTTAAACAGCCTCAAAGAGGTACCCAGTTCACCCCAACACCCTAATGCATGAATACATATATTATAACCACAAATATCAAACTCAAACCCCTTTTTTTCCTTGAGTGTTTCAAAAACTTGTTTAAATTCTACTCTCATATCTGACTTTCTAAGAGCAAATAACAATTCATTACAGGCAAAACAACCAGGAAGCGATTCAACAACTGAATTGTCATTACAAGCTTCAAGAAGCTTAAGTAATATAGACAATGCTAAACCCACCTGTTTTTTTCTAATTAAAGCTATAAGAATGGAATCGTAAACCTTTGGGTTCAAACTAGTCCCTGATTCTTCCATATAATCAAGAATCTCAAGCGCAAAATCAATCTTACCTGATTTAATATACGCCTCTAGCAATAGCTTAAAAGTCTCAGAATCGACAACAACGTCATCCTCCTTCATTGAATTCAACAAACCGGGGACTTCCTCGAGGAATCCGGATTTACAAACGGTCCTAAAAATGCGAGAGTAAGTGCAGACAGTGTGTTTGTAAAAAGGTCTGAGAGAAGAGCACCATCGAAAAAAGTCGATTTTCTTTGATGGGTCGAGGGAGCTCTTGCCCAGGACTTGGACGACCAGAGTCTCCGAGATGGGAATGGATCGAGGGTCAAGATTGCGAGTGCCAGACTCTGTGAGGGTTTTGGTGACAGAGGCCAATAAGAGGATGTTGCGCAGCTGGAGTGATGCCGAATTGAGAGAAGAATATATGATTTTTCTCCCACGGCGCATTGCATCGCGGAACAATAGAGCGGAGCCTCTACAGCTAGCTCGCCATGTACGGTTCTGCACTTTCACTTAACAATTTGTGGAAGCCTCGAAAAGAGTTTTATGGAATAAAAATGAAAATTGATCCTCCCACCTCCCCGACAAATTCCCCCTTTGGTCCCACCTTGTCTCCCTTGAAAATTATATTTTTACCCTCTTCTTCAAAATCAATTACATATATGTATATGTATTAATATATAAATTAAATACTTATTTTATTTTATTAATTAAATATTTTAATTTTATAAATTAATTTTTTTATTTTCTTAAATTTATATTTTTTTACTCTTTATATATCTATTCTTTTTTATTTATTTAATAAATATTATAAATTTCTTATTTATTTTATTTTATTTATTCATTTATATTTTTTTGATTTTTTTCATTTAATAAATATTTTTTATATTTATATTTTTTGATAGCCTATTCATTTAATAAATCTCATATATTTTTTAATTCTGAAAGTAGAGAAATTTGCTTTATTAAAGATTGTGTAACTCGTTATATGATTCATAATCAATTATGGTACGAAGTATTGGGTATATCACCAAGTGCGACAGAATGAGACTTTGAACGCAACATATATTAGAATTTTTGTTTTTATATTTTAAGTGTAACTTTTTATATTATTAATTGTACTATTCTTTTAAAATATATTTTTTCTAAAATACATGAGAATAATTTTATTGTACAAAAGTAGTGTTAAAAAAATTAATAAAGAATCACAAAAATTAAATGAATAAATGAACATAAAATAAATAAATATAAATACAAAATTTATAATATTTATAGAACAAATAAAAATGAATAAATATATAAAGAGTAAAAAATATAAATTTAGCAAAAAAATTATAAAATAAAAAAATTAATTAATAAAATGAAATAAGTATATTGTTATTTTTAAATTAATAATATATATAAAGAGAGATTTGGGGAGGGAGATTTGTATTAAAGAATGTGAGATTTTTGGAATTTGGGGAGGAGGGACATGAGGAGCATGTGCCAGAGGGGGTGGGAGGATAAGTACTCAATAAAAATGAGTGTACAGCCAAAAGGAATACAAGAGAATATCAAATTACTATTTAGCGCCAGTGGAGTTAGAAAAAGAGAGTTGAAAACTGGGGCATGGCTACGAGTAAATCTTTGGTGCAACAGTAATATGGGTGACGTGGTACCATCAGTAAATTAAAAAATGACATGTGTAATTTAATAATTATTTTTTAGTTGTTTTTTAATTTTTTAGCACGCGTGGCACTGAATGATTGGCTTGTTGTATGGATGATGTGGTACCACTGTTGCACCAAAGATTTTCTCCATAACTACGGTGTCAATATCTATGCATACAGGCTGTAGCCACAACACCTGGATGAAAATACAAGAGTAAGATTAAGGATATTTTTGGTATAATTTTTTTAAATAAAATTTGTTTAAGTAAAGTTTTTATTAATAGAGTTTTTAGAATTATAATTTTTGATTAAAAAAATTTAAGTGTTTGGTTATGATGAAAGTTTTATTGAAAATTATAAATTACATTATTGAATAAATTTTTTAAGTTGTGTTGTGAAATAAATGAAATAATATTATTAAATTAAATAAGTGTATTATAAATATTTTAACCTTCTAAAAAAATTATTTTGGCTCTCTTCTCATTTTGGGTTTTTCCTACGAGAGGCAAAATATGTTTTTTAATCATCAAAAACTCTATTTAAAATGCAACCAAACATACACTGTCTCTATGCACATGTGATTTTATTACTATTATTTTGATATCTGGTCATTGGTATGTCATGGAATCGCTATTATTATTACTATTTTACCATCAATATATGAATACATAGTTTCAATTTAATGTATGTGTTTACCCCCATAATGGTGTTGCTTTCCATGTTATTTTAATCACTGCATCTTTACTGTTATTTACTCTGTTAATGTTGTTTACACTCTGGAATCATTATTATGTTGTTTATTGCCATACTTGTTAAGATGAAAACCTGTCTCTACACTTTCTATTTGCACAGTATATCCGGCTTGACTTCCAGTAAGTCAAGCTGGACATGAACGTAGGTATATCCGCCCAGGCCTTACCGAGGCAAGGCCCATGGGGTGCATTCCCAGATCCATTTCAATATCATTTTAAAAAAAATATTTCCTTATTTTATTTGTTGTTTTTTTTTAATTATTGATGCTTGCGCAACTCGTATCCCTTTAAATTGCTTTTGTGTGTGATATTGCATTATAAGAGGTGGAGATACTTCCTTTAAGCGTAAATATTATATGACATCATTAAGAGATCATTCTGAGCCCAAACGGGTTTAAGGTCGAACCTTGCGAGGGGCGTAGTGTAGCCTTAATCATTCATAGTGTTTCATATTGGGTGGCGACTCCATTATTCTCCGGTTAGTCCCCCCACCCCCCCACAAGATTAATCGTACTCTCTACGGGTTGCGAGCCCAACAGCGTAGTAGTCACCGACATCATAGGTATAGCAGGAAACCGCTTCGCTCCTACAGATGGCGACTCCACTAGGGATAAAGAATCAACCCCGAAAAAATACCTTGTAATATTTATGAAAAAATTAAGGAGAACCATGTCTTCATTTTTTGCATACCCTTTTAACCCCGATGGCATTACATATTGAGAAATCACTCTCACTCAAGGTGATCGATTGGTATGAGATGATTACCATCACTTATTGGCATGTACCCTAGCGTATTAAGGTGCGTTCATTTTTTCGATTGAACCATTGGGTGGGAAGACCTAGTTGTGAACAATCTTTTATATCCTTGGGTATAAAAAAGATATGTTCACTTGGTCGATTGAACCATTGGATAGGGAGACCTAGTTATGGACAACCCTTCTACAATAAGAGCTTAAGCCTTACCCTTTTAAACCTTTATGAAAAACCCATAGTTGGTATCCTATAGAAGCCTCCATTATACTTATGTTTGGGCCCCCAATCATTTGAATTTTTTTGGACCTTTTTCGTGGGATGTAAACTTGTTGGGCCCTTTCAACTGAGACAAGTTTAGATTTCATGACAATTGGGCAAAAACTTTGAAATGACAATGGGCCACCATATATGTAAACCTCGATAGACTTAGAACGTTTGGTTGTGATACAAAAGTGCCAAAAATGAGTCTAATACCCATATTGGCCTTCATCCAGAAGAGGTACGCCTTGTTTTTGAAAATTTGGATATCTCTAAATATTTCTAAGCTCGTCCCTAAATGACAGTGATTACTAAGGGTCCAATCCATCGTTTCTAGTCAATGGAACGATCCATATATTAGGCTTAGTCAATTTTTTTTATATATATAAATGGGTGGCCTTTGTCTTCTAATGATGAAAGGAACCAAGGTAGCCAATATTTACCTTTTATAGCATAAGAGAGAACAAGCTTATATACCCATCATTGGTGTATAAGCTAAGCCAAACCTAGGGCATATGTGGACTTACCACATATGGAGACGAAATAAGGATGGAATGATATATGCTGATTGAGCATGCATTACATTTATTTCATGGACTGCATGTATACACACATCATAGTGATCCTTTGTTTTGCAGTCATCATAGCGACTCAGTAGGTTAAAGAACAAGGTAAACTCGTCAAAAAACAATTAGTAGATTCAGAAATGGCAAGCACTGATAGCACCCGCAGTGACAATGGCAATATGGATCAATTAGAGAAAATAGTGAACAAAATAGCGGAACAATTGTAAAACTTAGCCAATGTCATTTCCAACCTGACAACAATCCAAATGGAACCTCGAACTGTTGGACAATTATGACCCATAACATTACTATTTGTAAAAGACATGGTGTTCTTTGTACAAATTAACTATGTGCAAAAGAAATTGCTCTTTTATCATTTTGTAATTGGATTACTTGAATATATAAATGATAAAAGTCTCTATGATTAGTACCGGATTAATAAGATATGAGACAGTATTAATCCACGAAAGGTTTAATCATTAAATATCCCTAGTCGTAGTATTATCGAGACTGGACATCGATAATGTGGAATAGGCTAGTATTGCACTTGTGCGCGTTATGGAAGCTTAACGGCATAGTTCTCATATATTTAAGTATATGATACTTATGCAAGTGTGATAGGAGATTCTGTTAGCCGTTGGATCGGGAACAGCTTCGCTCTGGATAGACCCATCGGAATCCCATTGGTAGTATGACTATGTGTCTATGGGAATCCGAATCAGGGTAGGTGTATATGGTTTTAACCTGAGACTTGCATCGCTAATACTTGCGACAATCAGTATGTTTTGGTTTTGGTCGTCCGGAGCTTTAACAGTTTCTGTGTACGCCTCTTCTGGGTATATTGAGAATCGTAGTGTATTGGGTGTGATGTCAAGATGGAAGTATCACTTCAGTCATATGGAGATGATGATCACGTAGGATAAAAAACTAGTACTCTTAAATGCTGCAGCTATCGGGATAGTATGACTAGGTCATGATTATCCGATTATAGAGACTAGGTGCTAGTGATCCGATATATGCTTCGTACGAGGCAGACACAATTCCAGCCCCAGACCTAGCATGTGACCTCCGATACTGGATCGTAATATGCAATACTTCGTATACTACGCCTGATACATATTATATATATTCCATATTGAATATATTTCTGGAGAATTGGGTAGGCACGATGCTTTGCTAGAAGCCAACCATGTCTTGTAAATCGGTAAGAATGTGGTACGGGGTATGCACGTGTTTGGATAGTCTGATGACCGTATTTACTGCCAACATATCCAGAGATCTCTTGGGCCGCTTCCCAAAGATTCACCGATGACATTTTACTCGAACAGAATTAATCTGAGATTAATTATGAGAGAGAAAATTAATCTGGGATTAATTACTGCAAGAATTAATCTAGGATTAATTATGAGACAGAAAATTAATCTGGGATTAATTGCATCAAGAATTTATCTGGGATTAAATTCGTCTAGAAGAAAGAACATGATTAATTAGGAATTAATCCGTAAAATAAATTTAATAGTTAAATTGGATTTTTCTATTTAATTTATTTATTTAGGCTAAACTAATATATTAGATGTATTAATTGAAATTGGATTTCAATGCGGAATTAAATTGGATTTTAAATCTAGCGAACGAATTAATTTGGAATTAATTTGCAAGCGACTTTCGTAATAATTTTGCGAGGCATTATTATTTAATTAAATTGGATTTAATTACGTCGCGACGGAAAATTCGTTTAGTAGGATTAAACGAATCGGGCCTAAATTGTGTTGTGTAAGCCAACCAAATTTTGAATTTAAAGTGGTGGGACCCACTTTACTTACATCACATGTCACTTTTGTGATGGAAGTGGTTGGCAATATTAAAGGTTGGACTTTAATAACACATCACACAATTTTTATGATACAAGTTTTTGAAACTTGAAAATCACTATTCCTCCTTCTCTCTCTTTGGGCGTGACTTGCCTTTCCTCTCCATTGATTTTTTCTTCAAAAATCTTAAAAGCTAGCACTTAAAGGAGTCTTGTGAGGTGATAGGGAAACTCACCCTTGAGTTTGGAATTCAAATCAAAGGCTTGGAGCTTCCATCAAAAAAGGAATTTTTGAAATCCTAAATCCGATCATTGTAAGTTTTTTCTGCAAACTTCTTGATGTATTCACACACAAATCATCTTAGTGATCTTGTGGTATGTGTTAGGGGTGAGCAAAACCGATTTCGGTTCCGGTTCCGCATGGAACCGGAACCTACCCGGAAAAAATCGGTTCCTAACTAAGTGGAACCGGAACTTACCCAATTAAATAGGGTACCCTATTAATCGGTTCCAATTCAGTTCCGGTCCGGTTCCGGTTCGGTTCTGAATTACCCTATTTATATAATATTTTCTAACTTTAAAAATGGAATTATTTATCACACTTGAAGGCAGAAACATCGGAAATATCAGCACATAAAACAGCAGAAACAGCAGAAACAACATAAACAGCAGCTGAAAATAGAAGCAGAAACATAAAGTAGAAAAATCAGCGCATGAAAACAGCAGTAATATTAGGCAAAAAGCAGCAGCAAAAACAGCACAAATATCACTGAAACTGGAAGATCACTGAAATTCTGAAACTGTTAAGTGCTTGTTTTGGCCTCTAAATTAAGGCCCTGGAGGAGCTGTGACAATTTACAGATACATTGAGAGAATGAAATGGTGGCAGCAAAGGGTTGAAGAGTTAAAAAAAGTCAATTCAAATACTGAACTTCCAAATTCCATTACTGTTTCTATTTGTTTGATCAAATGGTTGAAGAGATTTGTATTTTGGGCCTCACGTAGTGTGTAGCTTAGTAACCAACATTGCCAGTTCCCATACTCTCACTGGAAGATCACTAAATTTGGTTCTTTAACTGGTTCTAATTTGGTTCTCGAAATCGGTTCTACATTCGGTTCCAAAAATCGGTTTTATGGTCCGGTTCCGGTTCCGATCATTTTGGAACCGGAACCGGACCGGTTAAAATCGGTTCCTGGAATTTGGAACCGGAACCAGACCGGTTACAACCGGTTCCGGTTCCAAACCCGGAAAACCGGTCCGGTTCCAACCGGTTCCGGGTAGACCCGGAACCGTTGCTCAGCCCTAGCATGTGTACGACACTAACACGAACAGCGGGGGCCAAAACTAATGAGAGGAGGCTAGGGGGCTTGAACATAGAATAGCTGAGGAAATCCCTATTCTAGATGAAGATGACATGGCTGACTATGCCATTGGAAAAAGGCCAAATCAGAGGCTGAGGCCGAGCTCTAAAGATTGAAAGAGTAGATGGGGAAAATTGCCAAAAAAGGCAAACATAAGGAATTGCTGGATTACAGTGCTATGGCGGACATTGACTTGTCGCATTGTTACTTGGAAAACACCAAGTTGAGGCAAGAAGAAATTTCAAGGAATATGGTTACTATTGGAGAAGTCAGTTGTTGAAAATACAGACAATGCCCTCAAAGAATGAAAAAATTAAGATGATCATCAAGGGTACCAAGCCCTCCATTTATAATAAATTGAGAAGGATGACCTTCATGATTTCAGACTTAAGGTAGTTGAAAGAAACTGTCATGGACATCAAAGAGGAAGAGGCAGAAAACATAGAATACTACAGCTAGAACATGAAGACGACTGAGGACCTTTAGTAGCCAAGGCTAGCCCCGTCGAGATCGCTGCTATTTAAAACTGCAGATTTTCAAACTTCGGCAGACCCATATCGAATATATTTGAGAAGTTACTAAGGCAAGGCATGTTGAGACCCCTAGAGACCAAACCACTACCTAATCCAATCGTATGCCACTTTAACCTCGACTAGTACTACCAATTCCATCAATAAAAATGATACAACGCTGAAAATTACGTCCGCCTCAAACACAAAATACAAGACCTATTCGATAACCGTAAAATCCTCGATCCAGAAAATAACCAATCGAACACAATCAAAAACCATCTACCGAACCACCACGTAGTACCACCACAAAACTATATGATCAACTCCGGCCTACCCGAATCCCATGTCCTATAAACCTTCCATCAGCAGGCCCACAGTATGGGAATATAGGATTGTTGGACAATTATGACCCATAGCATCATTATTTGTAAAGAACATTGTGTTTTGTACAAATTAACTATGTGACAAAAGGAAATTACTATTTTATCATTATTGTAATTGGATTACTTGGATATATATAATGATAAAAGTCCATATGGTTAAATCGGGTTAATAAGATATGAGACAGTATAAATCCACGAACGGTTTAATCATTAAATATCTATAGTCAAAGTATTAGCGAGACTGGACATTGATAATGCGGAATAGACTAGTATTACACTTGTGCGCGTTATGGAAGCTTAACGACATAGTTCTCATATATCTAGGTATTGGATACTTATGTAAGTGTAATAAGAGGTTCTGTTAGCCGTTGGACCGGGAATAGTTCACTCTGGATAGACCCATTCAGAATCTCATTGGTAGTATAACTTACGTCACTATTACTTGCGACAATCAGTTTACTTTGATATCACTTCAGTCATATGGAGATGATGGTCACATAGGATATGAAACTAGTACTCTTAAAAGCTGCAGCTATCGGAAAAATATGACTAGGTCATGACTTTCCGATTACAGAGACTAGTTACTCGGGATCCGATATGTGACCGAGTATGTGACATTCGATACTGGAACGTATTACGCATTACATAGTATTACTACATCTGATACATATGATATTTCTCAGCGTATATTTCTGGAGAATTGGGTAGGCATGGTTGTGGGAACACAAAAGCTGGGCGACGCATGCTATCCCGGACTCGCGGCCCGGTTGGGAGTACGGAGTAGCCCACAGGGGACTAAACCGGAGAATAATGGAGTCGCCACCCGGTGTGAACCGGGAAAATGAGATTTAAGGCCACACTCACCCCTCGTAAGGGAAGACCTCAAACCGTTGGGTTCGGAATGGTCCCTTACTTATGTCACTTGTAATGAAAGGATTTGTGTAATAATTTAATCAAGCTTAAGTAACACTTATTTCCAAGAGTATCATGCTTCTAAGTTCATATGCGCAAAAATAAAACTTACACCTAAATTTGCATATATCTTACATTTAAGATTGTATGCTTGAAAGTAAATCAAAGTAGCAACGAACATACAACTTCATTGGCATATTGTATTCATGGAAACACAAGCACACACTTGTTGGTTTCTATAATTAGTCCCAAAGAAAGATTAAGCCATAGAAATACAAATAACATACATGCAAAGCTTGAAGGATGGCGGAAACATACTTACAAAGCTTTGTGACGAAAATGGTGAAGAGGATCCTTGAGCCTCCAAGGTGGGTGATATGCGGCCAAGAACAAGAATGATAGAAGTTGCAAATCTTGGGGCTGTTTTCGGCCAAGAACTTCAGTGTGAGAAGCCTCAAATCTTCTAGTATTCCAAGCTCCAAATGCGTTTCCCTATCACCTCCTTTGATCCCTTGTTGTGCTAGCAAAAATGGAGAAAACAAGTTTCTGCCATGGATGAAGCTCACGACCTTCGTGAGGAAGAAGGAGAGGAGAGGATGATGTATCTTATATTTTTGTTCTCAAAAGGTTTCTAAAACCGTGAGTCACAAAATGAAAAATAAATGAATTGATATCAAATACCAAAAATCAATTTTTTTAATCAAAAACCCTTCAAAAACCGTGAAAGGTTTTCCCTCCAAAATGAAACCCATCATTTGCCATCATTACCACACTTTGAGAATAGAGATAATGTATCATCCCTTAAAGGTGACTAGATACATCCATCATCTATTCGTATCAAGTAATGAGATATCGCGATGCGATTTGCGGATACCACTCGATTCAAAATACGAATGTGTCCGCAAACACTTTCGGGCTCGGTTTCGCTAATTCCGAATTAACGAATTTCCGTCGCGACGTGAATTAAATAATTACGCCTTGCGGAATTACTATTCAGTTCGCTAATGAATTAATTCTAAATTAATTCGTTTGCCCGAATTAAAATCCGATTTTAATTCCGCGTCGAAATCTAATTTCGTTTAATAATATATCGAATATATTATTTTACCGATTAATTCCAAATTAATCGATCTCTCTCTCTCTCCTAATAAGGCATTTTATCCAAGATAAAGTTTCTCCGTAATTAATCCAAGATTAATAAAGTTCGAATCAAACATCATAGGTGAATCTTCAGGAAGCGACCCAAGAGATCTCCGGATATGTTGGCAGTAAATACGGTCGTTGGATAATCCAAACACGTACGTACCTCGTACTACGTTTTTACCGATTTACAAGACAAGGTTGGCTTCTAGCAAAGCGCCATGCCTACCCAATTCTCCAGAAATATTCTTACTGGAATATTAGATCTATATCAAGCGTAGTATACCGTAGTATTGCGTATATCGATCCAGTATCGGACGATCACATGTTAGGCCTGGGGCTGGAAATGTGTCTGCCCCGTACGAAACATATATCGGATATCAAACAACTAGTCTCTTTAAATCGGACAATCCTGACCTGGTCATATTGTCCCGACGGTTGCAACCTTTTATAGAGTACTAGTTCTGTATCCTGCGTGATCATCATCTCCATATGTCTGAAGTGATACTTCCATCTTGACATCACATCCAGTACACTACGATTCTCGATAAACCCAGAAGAGGCGTACACAGAACCGTTTAAAGCTCCGAACCACCAAAACCAAAGTTTACCGATTGTCGCAAGTACTAGCGATGCAAGTCTCAGGTTAAGACCATATACACCTACCCTGATGCGGCCTCCCATAGACACGCAGACATACTACCAATGGGATTCCGCGGGGTCTATCCAGAGCGAAGCTGTTTTCCGTACCATCGGTAAAACAAAACCTCCTATCGCACTTGCATAAGTATCCAATACTTAAATATATGAGAACTATGCCGTTGTGCCATCACAACCTCGCACAATGCACTAGTCTATTCTTCCGCATTATCGATGTCCGATATCTCGATAATACTCCGACTAGGGATATTTAATGATTAAACCTTTTATATTGATACTGCCTCATCATCTCAATACGGAACTAATCATACGGACTTTTGCCAAAGTAAATATATTTAAAAACGTAAAAACAAAAAGGAAATTTCACATTATCACATAGTTAATTTTGTACAATAATACAATATCATTTACAAAACAGTGACGCTATGGGTCATAATGTCTAACAATCTCCCACTTGGCCTATAGCCAGTCACTCAAGCATCTAATACCTGAACTATTGATATGTCGTTCAAATACTTGCTGAAGAACAGCCTTCGTCAGCGGATCTGCAATGTTGTCATCTGATGCGACCTTCTCGACCTTTACATCGCCACGATGTATAATCTCCCGAATCAGATGGTAACGCCGAAGAACATGCTTGGATCGTTGATGAGACCTTGGTTCCTTAGCTTGTGCTATAGCCCCGTTATTGTCACAATACAATGGCACGGGCTCAGCAGCTAACGGAACTACTCCTAATCCGATTAGGAATTTTCGGATCCAAACTGCCTCCTTTGCTGCTTCCGATGCAGCAATATACTCCGCTTCAGTTGTTGAATCGGCAACAGTATCTTGCTTGGAAGATTTCCAGCTCACTGCTCCGTTATTCAAACAAAAAATGTACCCGGATTGCGACTTGAAGTCGTCTTTGTCGGTTTGGAAACTTGCGTCGGTGTACCCAGACACCTCAAGTTCTCCACCTCCATAAATTAAGAAAGCATCCTTGGTTCGTCTAAGATACTTAAGGATATTCTTAACAGCCATCCAGTGACCTTCACCTGGATCGGCCTGATAGCGACTGCACATGCTCAAAGCATATGACACATCAGGTCGCGTACATATCATGGCATACATGATCGATCCGACTGCCGAGGCGAACGGTATCTGACTCATGTTATCTCTATCTTCTTTAGTCTTAGGATGCATGTCCTTAGACAGAAGGATACCACGTGATATCGGCATCAATCCCTTCTTGGATTGATCCATGTTGAATCGCTTCAACACTTTGTCAATATATGTACTCTGGGAGAGTCCAAGCAGCTTTCTAGATCTATCTCGGTAGATCTTTATTCCCAGAATAAAGGCTGCTTCTCCCAGATCTTTCATGGAGAATTTTAATGAAAGCCAAGCTTTCACCGACGTTAGCATGGGAATGTCATTGCCTATTAGCAACACGTCGTCGACATAAAGGACAATAAAAGTCAGTGCTCTCCCACTAACCTTCTTGTATACACAAGGGTCATCATCGTTTTGAACGAAATCATATTCTTTTATGATCTCATCAAAACGCTGATTCCATGACCGTGATGCTTGCTTCAATCCATAAATGGATCGATTTAACTTACAAACCTTGTTTGCAAGTCTAGGTACGATAAAACCGTCAGGTTGTTTCATATAAACATCCTCCAAAAGGTTTCCGTTAAGGAAATCGGTTTTAACGTCCATCTGCCATATCTCGTAATCGAAATATGCAGCTATTGCAAGCATTATCCGAATGGATTTAATCATGGCAACGGGTGAGAAAGTTTCGTCATAATCAATACCATTTTGTTGACGATACCCCTTTGCTACAAGCCTAGCTTTGTACGTTTGTACGTTTCCATCCATGTCGGTCTTCTTCTTGAAGATCCATCTGCATCCAATAGGCTTTACGCCTTCTGGTGCATCAACCAGTGTCCAAACTTGGTTGGCATACATGGAATCCATCTCGGACTTCATGGCATCTTGCCATAAAGTGGAATCAATATTCTGTATTGCTTCCTCATACGTAGTCGGTTCATTATCCTCAATAAGATTAATATCTACATGAGGCGAGATCAGGAACCCATACCTCTCAGGTACCTTCCCGACTCTCTCCGACCTACGCGGTCCTTGTGTATCTGAAGATTGTGGTACAGACTCATCCTGGATGGTCTGTTTATGTTCCTTCATTGATTCATTGCCAGGAAC
>SKCR01019225.1:0-43110 GCA_019454045.1 Zanthoxylum bungeanum
GTCGTGAGATTTGTCCTTTGGCTTCCTAGAAGCTATTGTCAACTTGCCTTTGCCCTTTTTCTTGAACTTCTTCTTCCTTGCACCTCCAATTGCCTTGGGGCCACCATTTGGCGCATGAGAGGTCGATGCAAAAATGCGCCTCGCGCCTTGCTCCCTTTAGGAGTTCCCTTTCGGACTCATTCAAGATAGATAACAGCTCTCCAAGAGTGTCATCTGTATCCATCAACTTATAGTTGACTATGATTTGTTTCCAAGTATCAGGAAGTGACTGCAAGATCATATCTATAGTCAGCTCAGCCTCCAAGACTATTCCCATATTGGCCAACTCATCAATATCGGCGATCATTTGAGTCCCGTGGGCTTCAACTGATGCGCCGTCTGTCATCCGGGAGCGGAAGAGTTTCCTTACTAGCTCGTACCTCTTCATCCGCTTATTGGTGCGGTGGATCACGCAATCTTGCCATCATGTTATAGGGATCCAAGCCCTATTCTGGCGTCTGAAATGCTGGGTCATTGCAGCTAGCATAACTGACTGAGCTTGGTCACAATCATCACTATGAGTCTTCATAACTCTAGCTCCAGTGGCTCAGTGGGTTTAGGCGGGAGAGGTCTCTGAATAGTATACAGTATCCTCTCAGCCCCAAGCACTATCTTGAGGTTCATTTCCCAGTCGGCAAAGTTTGTCCCTTTGAAGACATTATCGCCCATGATTATGTCGCGGATATTACCTTTGCCAGTCATCTTGACAACTATAGTCCAACTATAAAGTCAACGATGTTATGGGTACAGTCAAACTGTTACAAATAAAAATAACAATATATTAGTCCAACTAATTATTAAAATATTGATGAAATAATTTTGAAAGACGCGTAAGGCTAAGTATCTGAATGAAATAGCAAATTCAATAATAGCCGTTTCTAACCCTCTGTAGAGAACTCGGGAAATCTAATTTCCTAGTGGGCTAGGATCCCGTTAAATAACACACAACCTTGACTTTGGCCAATAAAAATTGTATGCTATTTAACATAGGTAGATCTCCATGATCAATTGGATCTCATCCAATTCCTAGATCCAGTTAGGTGGACATCCAAGTCCGAAACATATGTATAATGTCAATGTATCTAATACATTTTCCTAACCCTATCCTCCGAATCAACTAGGCCTTGGCTTTGGCCAAAAACAAACCTAATGATTCCAGTTAAGCGGGACCCATTGACGAGGAAAGTTTCGTAATCAATGTCGTTGGACAAAAAGTGACCTTGACTTTGGTCAATAAAAATCACGATTTGGACAAGACACCGATATGCAACAAAACTCTCATGATTCAAGTACATCCTAGGTTGACAAAGGTCTTGACTTTTGGTCAAAAACAAACCAATGCCAACTTCGGATCTTGAACAAGAACCATTCAATGGAAGGATATTAGCTTAATATAAATTGAGGGATTTTCGCGTAATTGGCAACCAATTTATTTATCTTTGTTAGGTCTCATCATCACATACAACCTTAAGCATGCTTCTAAAACATCATAAAGCGCGTAAAGTAAATTAATAGTGATATGCGGATGGATATTTAAACAACTTGTTCCTAGAACAAATCACTCCCTTTCCTCTCTCCGCTAGCACTATTCTACTACTACCCACCCATTACATAATACAATAAGAGAAACCTCATTTACATTGAGGGGAATTAGGTGAGAAGAGAATACAAAGAGATAAAGAGATAAGGCTGGACACGCAGGTCCAATTTTATAAATTCCAAATTTACAATAACTTCTAAATTACCCTTTCCCTTCTAATATCCATCCGATATACACTATTCATTCATCACATACATATATATTCAAACAAGACATGTTTTTACAACCAATCTAATCCAATTAATTAGTCTTTGTTAAAGTGATCATCCATGTTCAAACAACGGTTTGATTTTGTGCGAGTCCAACTCGATTGAGAATAATTACATAAGGTACGAATTCGCGAATTATATCGAACTACTTATTAAATCTAATTTAATTCGTATTCAATACTAATTCAATTATTTAATTCCAAATTAAATGTTTACACTTTTAATATGCTTTAAAGACTTAGATTCTAAATCTAATCCTATTGGGTCTCAAAGCCCAACTAACATCCAATGTTGAATTTAATTCAAGTCAAATGGGCTTAGAATTGATTTATTAAGGCTTGGGCTTTGGTCAATGTGGGTCAAACCCATTACCAAGCCCAAATAAGGATCACCCTTAAGTGCCATAAAAACCAATTTAAGCCCATAAGGCCCAATTAAATTATTAAGCCCATTATTAAATTTTAATATTCCAAACATTAAAGTCCAATTAATTAAAGTGTAATACCAAGATTAATATATTAACCAAATATTCAAAAATACCCATTTAATTTATTAATCATCAATTTTCAAAATAAATGTCCAACATTAATTTTAACAAAAATCAACTCCTTTACATGTCCTATGTATTCGGCCAAGGTGAGTTTTTTGTGTCGATTTGTTTTTCAATCCGATTGAATTATTAATCTACGTCCCGTACACGTTCTAAGTCATCCAATGATCTTAAACACAAAAATTTCAATCCACTCCAAGTAGCAACACATTCGGCCAAGGCATGAATTGGGGAAAAAATCATCCAATGCATTTTTCATAAAATTGATTCCATATAACATCATGTATATACATGCAAGCATACTTATTAATCAAATTTCACAAGAACATGCTTTAATCAATTTTGTCACCACCATTCGGCCAAGGTCAAAATTTTGGGGAAAAATCATCCAATGCATTTTTCATAAAATTGATTCCATATAACATCATGTTATATACATGCAAGCATACTTATTCATCAAATTCACAAGAACATGCTTTAATCAATTTTGTCACACACCATTCGGCCAAGGTCAAAATTTTGGGGAAAAATCATCCAATGCATTTTTCATAAAATTGATTCCATATAACATCATTCTATATACATGCAAGCATACTTATTCATCAAATTTCACAGAACATGCTTCAACCAATTTTATCAAATTTTAACCTAAAGTATTTCATGCTTAACCATGGCTCCATGATACCATTGTTGGTTTCTATAATATGTCCCAAGGAAAGATTAAGCATACATGAAATACAACAAAGAATATATATAAAAGATGAAGTATGGCGGAATCATACTTACCAAGCTCCTTTGATGAAGAAAATCAAGCCAAGATGGAAGCTCCAAGGTTGATTAGGTTCGGCCAAGGAAGACAAGAAGAGGAAAGCTCCAAACTTTGTGTATTCCTTGCTCTTGATGGTTTCCCTATCACCTCTTTTGATCCCTTGAAAGTGCTAGCCTTGCATGTGAGAAGATGTTCCAAACAACAAGCCTTTCTTCAAGCTTTTGGCAACCAAAATTGAAGAAGATGAAGACCAAAACTGCATGCAGTTTTCGGTCATGAAAAGAGAGAGAAGAGAGAATTTTTCTTAATTGATTTTGATACCAAAAATCAATTTTATATTTATGCCATATATTATTAAATAATAATAATCTATGAACACAAGCCATGCAAAGGCTTAGAGTGTCAAACACTCAAATTCCATGCATAACAATTGAGTGATGAATTATACACTATCACCATGCAATGCATTATCAATAAAATAATGCATATAATGACATGTGTCATGTGGGCCCCACACGTTTCCAAATGAAAGTGGCCCATGTGCACTCACGCGTTCGGGTTCGATATTCCGAAATACCGAACTTACGTCGCGACGTTATTAAATCGAATTTAAATAAATAATCGCGCCTAGCGAAATTATTATTTACGTCGCTAACGAATTAATTCTAAATTAACTCGTATGCCCGAATAAAATCTAATTTTAATTTCGCGTCGAAATCGAATTTTGATTATTATATCGAATATATAATTTTATCGATTAATTCCAAATTAATCGTTCTCTCTCTCTAAATAAGGCCACTTTATCCGAGATAAAGTTTCTCCGCAATTAATCCAAGATTAATTAAGTTCGAATCAAATATCATAGGTGAATCTTCAGGAAGCGACCCCAGAGATCTCCGGATATGTTGGCAGTAAATACGGTCGTCGGATAATCCGAACACGCACGTACCTCGTACTACGTTCTTACCGATTCACAAGACAAGGTTGGCTTCTAGCAAAGCGCCATGCCTACCCAATTCTCCAGAAATATTCTTATAGGAATATAAGATCTATATCAAGCGTAGTATACCGTAGTATTGCGTACATCGATCCAGTATCGGATGATCACATGCTAGGCCTGGGGCTGGAGATGTGTCTGCCCCGTACGAAACATATATCGGACATCAAGCAGCTAGTCTCTTTAAATCAGACAATCCTGACCTAGTCATATTGTCCCGACGGTTGCAACCTTTTATAGAGTACTAGTTCTGTGTTCCTGCGTGATCATCACCTCCATATGTCTGAAGCGATACTTCCATCTTGACATCACATCCAGTACACTACGATTCTCGATAAACCCAGAAGAGGTGTACACAGAACCGGTTAGGGTCCCCAACCACCAAAACCAAAGTTACCGATTGTCGCAAGTACTAGCGATGTAAGTCTCAGGTTAAGACCATATACACCTACCCTGATGCGGCCTCCCATAGCCACCCAGCAGACATACTACCAATGGGATTCCGCGGGGTCTATCCAGAGCGAAGCTGTTTTCCGTACCATCGGTAAAACACAACCTCCTATCGCACTTGCATAAGTATCCAATACTTAAATATATGAGAACTATGCCGTTGTGCCCTCACAACGTGCACAAGCGCAATACTAGTCTATTCCGCATTATCGATGTCCGATCTCGATAATACTCCGACTAGGGATATTTAATGATTAAACTTTTATAGATTGATACTGTCTCATATCATCTCAATCCAGTATTAATCATATGGACTTTCGCCATTTATTAATCAAAGTAAATATTATTACAAAACGGCAAAAGGCAATTTCATTATCACATAGTTAATTTTGTACAATAATACAATATCATTTACAAACAGTGACGCTATGGGACATAATGTCTAACAGATAGAAGTAATATCCTTTGGTTTCCCTATGATATCCTACAAATAGGCATTTATCCGATTGGGGTTCAAGTTTGGTACCTTCCAAACGTTTGACGTATGCCCAGCAACCCCAAATCTTCAGGAATGAGAAACCCCGTTTCTTTCCTGTCCATATTTCATATGAAGTCTGTTGAACAGACTTTGACGGAACCTTATTCAAAATAAGTATTGCACTATTCAATGCATATCCCCAGAAGGAAATAGGTAGCTCTGTGCAACTCATCATAGACCTCACATGTCTAACAAAGTTCGATTTCTCCGTTCGGACACACGTTTAATTGCGGTGTTTCGGGAGGAGTCCACTGTGAAAGAATATCAATTTCTTCAAGTAATCAAGAAACTCATTGCTTAAGTATTCGCCACCACGGTCTGACCGTAATGTCTTAATACTTTTGCCGGTCTGTTTTTCTACTTCGTGTCGAAACTCTTTGAATTTCTCAAAAGTTTCCGACTTGTGTCTCATAAGATACACATAACCATAACGTGATGCATCATCCGTAAAGGTTACGAAGTATTCATATCCACCTCTAGCCTGGCTAGACATGGGCCCACAAACGTCACTATGAACAAGGGCTAACATTTCTGTGGCATGTGCACCTTTACCGTTAAAAGGTGATTTAGGCATTTTGCCTAATAAACAAGATTCGCAGACGTCATATGAATTTGGATCAAATCCGTCCAAGTATCCACTATTCGAAAGTGTGGATATACGTGTCATGTTTATGTGTCCCAGACAACAATGCCACATATAAGGTTCATCTTTGTTACTTACTTTAAGCCTTTTGTTTGTTACATTATATGTTTGAGATTGATTTATATTCAAAATATAAATACCATTATTTACATCAGCTATGCAAATTTCTATATCATTTTTATACATAAAACACCCAGTGTTTCTAAATACAAAAGTATACCCGCATTGGGTTAACATAGATACAGAAATAATATTCCTAGTCAAACTAGGTACAAAATAACAGTTTATAAGTTCAAGTACATGCCCCGAGGGTAGTTCTAAAACATAAGTGCCCACGGCCAAAATGGTAACTCGAGTCCCAGTTCCAACACGGAGGTCAATCTCTCCTGAGGCCAGTCTCCTGCTAATCAGCAGATTCTGCACATCAGTACGTATGTGAGTACCACAACCAGAATAAAAAATCCAATTTTTAAAACTAGTAGTAGACATGTTTATTTCTATAACAAACATACCTGAAGCCGGTGCCTTGCCCACTTTAATTTCCTTCATGTGTGTCTTGTACTCGCGGAAGTCACGCTTCCAGTGACCCCGGTTCTCGCACGGAGGAACCTGAAGTTCAAGTAGATGAAGGACCTTCAACACACACACTCCGTAGGTCGGAAAGGGTATCTAGACCTCCTGAACGCTTGTATTTGATACAAGAAAAGAGTCTGGATGTTCTCTTAGTTGAAGAGACAGATCCTTTCACCTATAGAGAATCGATGTTGGACATCAACTCCGTGAAATGGCAAAGTGCCATGAAATCCGAGATAGACTCAATGCATGAAAATCAAGTTTGGGACTTGATTCCGCTTCCCGAAGGAATTGTTCCTATCGGTTGTAAATGGGTTTACAAAAGGAAGCGCGGGCCTGATGGTAAGGTTGAGACTTACAAGGCCCGACTGGTAGCAAAAGGTTACACGCAGCGACCTGGCGTCGACTATGATGAAACTTTTTCGTCGGTGGCAATGCTTAAGTCTATCCAGATTTTGCTTTCTATAGCTGCGTATCATGACTACGAGATTTGGCAAATGGATGTCAAAACGGCTTTTCTAAATGGATTTCTTAATGAAGTAATCTACATGGAACAGCCGGAAGGTTTCGCATCCAGCGAAACCTCGGGTATGGTATGTAAGCTTAAGAAGTCCATTTATGGACTTAAACAAGCTTCACGAAGTTGGAATCTTCGATTCGACGAGATTATTAGATCGTCTGGTTTTCTCAAGAATTCGGAAGAATCCTGTGTGTATCAGAAGGCCAGTGAGAGCATGGTCGTATTTTTAGTCCTATATGTTGATGACATCCTAATCATTGGGAATGATTTAGGTATGTTACAAAGCGTCAAAGCATACCTCTGTAAGAATTTCTCCATGAAGGACCTGGGAGAAGCTTCCTATGTTTTAGGGATAAAACTCTATAGAGATAGACAAAGGAGGCTGATTGGGTTATCCCAATCAACGTACATAGATAAGATCTTGGAACGGTATAGTTTTGGTAACTGTAAGACAGCAAACATACTGTTCAGACATGGGATTCATCTTTCTAAGAAGATGTGTCCACAAACAGAAGATGAGAAGGTTAGAATGTCTAACCAACCTTATGCTTCGTGTTTGGGTAGCATAATGTATGCCATGTTATGTACGAGGCCTGATATCAGTTTCACTGTTAGCGTAACTAGTCGATATCAGTCCAATCCAGGTAATGACCATTGGATGGCCATTAAACATATCCTAAAGTATCTTAAAGGTACCAAGGATAAGTTAATATTTTATGGAGGAAACGAGCTGTAGGTTAATGGGTATACAGACTCTGATTTTCAATCGGATCCCGATGATAGAAAGTCTACATGTGGATTTGTCTTTACCCTTAACGGAGGTGCAGTTTGTTGGAAGAGTTCCAAACATGGATCGACAGCTGATTCCACCACTGAGGCGGAATATATTGCAGCTTCTGAAGCTGCAAAAGAGGCTGTGTGGATAAAGAACTTTATCACAGAATTGGGAGTTGTCCCAAGTATCGAGAATGTGATTCCGTTATACTGTGATAATACTGGAGCCATTGCGCAAGCAAAGGAACCGAGGGTGCATCAAAAGTCGAAGCATGTGGAACGCAAGTACCCCATCATTCGAGAGATCGTGTCGCGATGGGATATTGTCGTGTGCAAGGTACCGAGTGAAGATAATGTAGCAGACCCGCTGACGAAGGCCATACCTCCGAAGTTGTTTGATAAACACGTGGAGTCGATGGGTATTAGATACAATCGATATTGGCACTAGAGCAAGTGGGAGATTTTGTTGGGGTTGGTGCTCAGAGCGCCAATTCCCGGTTGTATTTCTTATGAATACTTCTGTAAAACATTATTATTATGAATAATATATGCAGTTTCTATAATATAATCTATCTTATTAAATGGTAAAGACGTATTGACCTTAGAATGATTAGTCATGGTACTGTTGCAAAAGCGTCGCAACAGACATTGAGTAGTATCATGACGTTATCATTCTCAGACTGTTCCTGGTCAAGGTTTACACTACTTGGTCAGTAAAGTAAACCCGTTGAGACCGGTACATGTCGTATACTGGAATATATGATTCCAATGGTTTCTCAATGAACCATTAGTCTTGGAGACTAGTATAGACGTGTAGGTGTTTATAGCGGATAAACACTGAACGACTCACCGAAGATTCTTAATGGATGGTACACCAGCGTCAATAAGAATCTTCTCGGGTTGAGTAGCACTTGTGATTCTTAGACTTGAGATGCCATTGTGGGCACATGAGACATCTTCTACACTTAGATGGCAGTCACATCGCCGATCTATTTAGATCAGACCTCCGCCTGTTCGTTGGGTGTAGACAGATCCTCAGGGTGTCCTATTTGTATCAAGATAGGATCCGTCAGTTCTGTGTATCAGAGCATAGGTAGTCCATATGATTAGCAATCAGACAAAACCATGGGCCCGTGGTAAAGTTTAGAAGCTAGTTCTAAACATTCTTTTAGAGATTGCTAATGGAATTGCTAATGGAATAGTCGACTGGATAATCCCCATAGAGATTTGACGTTTACATCTGTATCTCTGGGATTTATCCGGATACCTGTGACGGAGGAATTATACATTTGCCATGACCTCGACCTGTATGGTTCAGCGAGATTATCCGTGATCGTCATAATCTACGGGTGGATAGATTATGGACACGAAATTAGATTTCGTGATGGATATACCTGTATCTAGAGAGTCTAATAATGAAACATACTCGTGGAGCACTAGAGCAACATTAATAAATAATATTGATTATTTATAAAGTCGTTTAAAGGTTAAACGCAAGATACGTGCTAAAGGGACTAGATAGTCATTTGCCTAATTATTGTGTATTTACATTTAATACTTGATTAATTTAAATACACATTAATTAATAGTCAAAATGAGTTATTTGACTTATATCCTAAATGAATATATGTTTTTAATATTTAATGTAAATATTATACATATATTTAATATATTTGTATTTGATTAATTAATTGATTATTTAATTGTTAAATGATTAAATTAATTAAAATATAAATATCTTACATTAGGATATTTGATATAAATGATATTAGTTGCCTTTGTTGACTTTATATAAATATCATTAAAGTGTTTTTAGATATTTATGCAAGTTGATTAAATGAATTTGAAATGAAAATTGAAATTAATATTTTTGTATTTGGCTTTATGAATTTCGGCCAAGGCAAATGTTGTCCAAGTATAAATTATTTTTCATTTAATTTTATTGATAACCTAATACACTTCACAAAATATAAAACTCCATTGAAGAAACTTAAAGGAAGCTTGAGAAAAGAAAGACAAAAATCAAAAAGCTTGGAAATTTAGTAAGTTTCTCAAACTTGCTATTAGTAAGGAAATTGTTCCTTAGGTTCTAGGCTTTAATATATGATATTATTAGGTTATTTCTTTCTTTTTTCCTTGTGGTTTTTTGTTGATGGAAGTTTTGATGGAGGTGTAAAGCACATGTGATGAAGGAAGTGTATGACTATTGTAGTAATAAGCTTTCTTTTAAGGTTTTGGAAACCATGTTGCTAATATAGAGTTGTTGACCCACTCTTAAATGACCTATATTTGATCTTGAGTTGTTTCATTGTGTTGAGACTTGGATTGGATGGAAGAATGATGATTGAAGTAATTGATTTAACCAATTTGGTCTAATTTGTCCAATTTGATGAAATTGAAAAATTAGGGTTCATGACCAATTCCAAATTTGGGGCTTTTCATATATGTTGTGTATTTGGATGTGTATATGATGTATATAAAGTTTCATGTTGATTGGATTACATTTGGATGTGTTTTGAGACATGAAATGACAAAAGGCACAAAATGCCCACCATTGGGAGCATTCGGCCAAGGAGTTAAAATTTGGGGATTTTGGTGCTTTTGGTGTTTTGATGTTTTGAACATGCTAAGTTCATCTTAGAAATGATTTAGAATCATTCAAAATTGATTAGATCAATTTCGGACTAAAATGGACAAAATACCAAAGTAAGGGTAATTTGGTAAATTCACTTAAATATGATTTATAGAATTTTATTTCATAATTTGATTATTGGAATATTAAATAAATATGTTTATTTAATTAATCCGAGAAAAATTTTTGAAATCGGAAAATACGATTTTCCACCGCTTCCGCTGCGTTACCGGATTCAGCCCCTAAAAACCCCTACAGTAATTTGGCAACCAATTATTATCTTTGTTAGGTCTCATCATACACCCTTAAGCATGCATTCTAAAAGCATAATAAGGCGCGAAAATAAATTAATATTGATATGCGGATGGATATTTCACAGATTGTTCCTATAACAAATCACTCAATTTCCTCTCCCCGGCTAACACTATTCTTACTTCTACCCAATTACATAATACAATTAAAGAAACCTAATTAACATTGAGGGGAATTAGGTGAGAATAGAAATACAAAGAATCAAGAGAGATAAGGCTGGACACGCAGGTCCAATTTAATAAATTCTAAATTTACAACAATTTCCAAAATTGACCTTCCCTGTTAATATCCATCTGATATACGTTATTCATTCAACACATCCATGTATTCACACAAAGCATGTTATTCAATCAATCTAATCCAATTAATTAATCTTGAATAAATTTATCATCCAATGTTCCAACAACGATTTGATTTTGCGCGAGTCCAACTCGTTTGAGAATAAGTACTCAAAGTATGAATTCTTGAATTATATCGAACTACAATTTAAATCTAATTAAATTCGTATTCAATACTAATTCCATATTTAATTATAAATTAAATAACTACACTTTTTAATGTGCCTTTACGACTTAGATTCCAAATCTAATCTAAATGGGTCTCAAAGCCCATTAACATCCAATGTTATTTAATTAAAGTCCAATGGGCTTTCAATTAATTTCTTAAGGCATGGACTTTGGTCAATATGGGTCAAACCCAAATACCAAAGCCCAATTAAGGAATCACCCTTATTTGCCAAGAAACCAATTTAGGCCCATTAGGCCCAATTAAACATTAAAAGGTCCATTTTTTATATTTGAACTTAATGGAATGGTTTAGGCCCAATTTGGATCCAATCCAATTGTCCTAAACCAACTTGGCCCAACCAAGCCCATTAGGCCCAAATACAACATTTAAAGCCCAATTCTAAATTAAGCCCAACTAATTAAATTTCAAATTTCAAAATTCCAAATTTCATAATTTAATTAATTAAAGTGTTTAGCCATGATTAATCTTTTTAAATTAACATTTCCAAAGTACTAATCTAATCCATAAATCATGCATTAATTTGTTCAACACATGTCCAACATTTTGAAACAAAAAATCATCTCATTCCATGCTATATCACTCACGGCATTGGTGGGTTTTAATATCCGATTTCGTTTTCAATCCGATTGAATTACAACTCAACATTTCCCAAGTCTTTAAACTCATCCAATGATCAAAAGAACAAAAAATACCATGAGTTAGGGCAACATTCATATTCAGCCAAGCTAATATTTTGGGCAAAAATTGATCCAATTAATATTTCATGAAATTGATCATATATAACTCCAAGTTATCATCATTCAAGCATACTCAATCATCAATTTTATCAAATCATGCTCAAATCGATTTTACCCAAATTTTACCCTAATATTTTTCATGCTCAAATTAGGCTCTGATACCATTGTTGGTTTCTAAAGTTTTCCCAAGATCATTCAAGCATAAAAAAATGTGAATACAATAAAGAAGTATATCGGAATCATACTTACAAAGATCGGGTGGTTGAAGACGATGAACACAAAAAATTCCTCCAAGTATTCGGCCAAGGTGCTCCTTTTGTTGAAGAGTTGAATCCAAGCTCCAAGCTTTGTGTTGATTCCAAGCTCAAAGGTGGGTTTCCCTAACACCTTGAAAGATCCTTGAATGTGCTAGCAAGTGAAGAAAAAGAAAAACAATCCTTCTTGTTCTTCAATAAGGCTCACGGCAATGTGAGGTTTGGGAGAGAGGGAGATAGAGTTTATGTTTGTTTGATTTTGTTTTCCAAAAACAATTATGCAAAAGTGTTACCAAAATTTGGTAAAAGCTTTTCCAAAAAGCCAATCCAATTTTGGAGCCAAAATGGCATTAATTGCCCACAACCACCACCATCATGAATAGTGACTGGTTGTCAATCACCAAAAGGTGACTTGACATCCATCACTAAAGTGACATGCGATGTGACGAGCGATGTGACTTGTGGCTGCACTTGATTCAAAATCGGAGTGGCCTCGCAAACACTTTCCGGGCTCGGGTTCATTAATTCTGAATTAACGAATTTTCTGTTGCGACGTAATTAAATCAAATTTAATTAAATAATAATGCCAAGTAAAATTACTATTCACGTCACTAGCGAATTAATTCTAAATTAATTCGTTAGCCCGAATTAATATCCAATTTTAATTCCACGTCGAAATCTAATTTCGTTTAATATATCGAATATATTATTTTATCGATTAATTCAAAATTAATCGTCTCTCTCTTCAAATAGTATTTTATCCCATATAAAATCTCTCTGTAATTAATCCCAGATTAATTAGTTAGAATCATTAGTCAACGGTGAATCTTCGGGAAGCAACCCATGAGATCCCTGGCTATGTTGGCATTAAATTCGGTCGTCGGACTATCCAGACACTTACGTACCTCGTACTACATTTTTACCGATTTACGAGACATGGTTGGCTTCTAGCAAAGCACTGTGCCTACCCAATTCTCCAGAAATATTCTTAATGGAATATATAATCTATATCAGGCGTAGTATACGTAATATTGCGTATTGCGATCCAGTATCGGATGTCAAATGCAAGGCCTGGGGCTGGAATAGTGTATGCCCCTTACGAAGCATATATCAGATTACAAGCAACTAGTCTCTTTAATCGGATAATCATGACCAAGTCATATTATCCCGATGGTTGCAACCATTTAGAGTACCAGTTCTGTATCCATGCGTGATCTTCATCTCCATATGACTGAAGTGATACTTCTTTCTTGACATCACACCCAATACACTACGATTCTCAATAAACCCAGAAGAGGCATACACAGAACCTGTTAAAGTCTTGGACGACCAAAACCAAGGTGTATTGATAGTCGCAAGTACTAGCGATGAAAGTCTGAGGTTAAGACCAAATACACCTACCCTGATGCGGATTCCCATAGACACATAGTCATACTACCAAGGGATTCCGCGGGGTCTATCCTGAGCGAAGCTGTTTCCGTACCATCGGTAAACACAACCTCTTATCACACTCGCTTAAGTATCTAATACTTAAATATATGAGAACTATGTTGTTACGTTTCCATAACACGCACAAGTGCAATACTAGTTTATTCCGCATTATCGATGTCCAGTCTCGATAATACTACGACTAGGGATATTTAATGATTAAACCTTTATTGATTGATACTGTCTCATATCTTATAATCTGGAACTAATCATAGGGACTTTTATCATTTATATATATTAAGTAATCAAATTACAAAATGATAAAATGCAATTTCCATTGCTACATAATTAATTTGTACAAAAACCACAATGTCTTTTACAAATAGTGACACTATGGGTCATAATTGTCTAACAATCTCCCACTTGGCCCTTATCCAGCACTCAAGCATCTAATACCTGAACTATGTACATGTCGATCAAACTTTTGCTGAGGAATAGCTTTCGTCAGCGGATCTGCAATGTTGTCCTCTGATGTGACCTTCTCGATCTTCACATCGCCATGATATATGATCTCACGAATCAGATGGAAACGTCGAAGTACATGCTTAAATCGTTGATGAGACCGCGGTTCCTTAGCCTGCGCTATAGCCCCATTATTGTCACAATACAATGGAACTGGCTCAACTGCTAACGGAACTACTCTTAATCCATTAGGAATTTTCGGAACCAAACTGCCTCTTTTGCTGCTTCAGCTGCAGCAATATACTCTGCTTCTGTTGTGAATCGGCAACAGTCTCTTACTTGGAAGATTTCCAGCTTACTGCTCCATTATTCAAACAAAATATATACCCGGATTGCGATTTGCGGTCTACTTTATCGGTTTGGAAACTTGCATCGGTATACCCAGTTACCTCAAGTTCTCCATCTCCATAGATTAAGAAAGCATCCTTAGTTCTTCTAAGATACTTTAGGATATTCTTAACCGCCATCCAGTGACTATCACCTGGATCGGCCTGATAGCGACTACACATGCTCAAAGCATACGAGACATCAGGTCGCGTACATATCATGGCATACATGACCGATCCGACTGCCGAGGCGAACGGTATCTGACTCATGTTGTCTCTCTCATCTTGAGTTTTAGGACACATGTCCTTAGATAGAGTGATGCCATGTGACACTGGCAACAGTCCTCTCTTGGACTGATCAATGTTGAATCTCTTCAATACTTTGTCAATGTACGTGCTCTGGGAGAGTCCAAGCAGCTTTCTAGATCTTTCCCGGTAGATCTTTATTCCTAGAAAAAAGGCTACTTCTCTCAGATCCTTCATGGGGAATTTTAAAGAAAGCCAAGCTTTCACCGATGTTAACATGGGAATGTCATTGCCAATAAGCAATACATCATCAACGTAAAGGACAATGAATGTCAGTGCTCTCCCACTAACCTTCTTATATACACAAGGATCATCCTCATTTTGAACGAAATCATATTCTTTTATGATCTCATCAAAACGTTGGTTCCAAGAACGCGATGCTTGCTTCAATCCATAAATGGATCGATTTAACTTACAAACCTTGTTTGAAAGTCTTGTTATGAAAAAACCGCAGGCTGTTGTATATAAACATCCTCCAAAAGGTTTCCGTTAAGGAAAGCGGTTTTGACGTCCATCTGCCATATCTCGTAATCGAAATATGCAGCAATAGCAAGCATTATTCGAATGGATTTAATCATGGCAACGGGTGAAAAAGTTTCATCATAATAGATACCATATCTTTGACGATACCATTTCGCTACAAGCCTAGTTTTGTACGTTTGTATGTTGCCATCCATTTCGGTCTTCCTCTTGAAGACCCATTTGCAACCAATAGGCTTTACGCATTCTGGTGCATCAACCAGTGTCCAAACTTGGTTGGTGTACATGGAATCCATTTTAGAATTCATAAATTCTTGCCATAAACCAGAGTCGATACCTTGTATCGATTCCTCATACGTAACCAGCTCGTCTTCCTCAATAAGATTAATATCCACATGAGGTGAGATCAGAAACCCTTACCTCTCAGGTTGTTTTCTGACTCTCTCCGACCTACGCGGTCTTTGTGTATTCGAAGATTGTGGTACAGTCTCATCCCTGATGGACTGTTCATGTTCCGTTAAGGATTCTCTGCCAGGAAAAGTATCACTCCGATTTTCATCGAGTTGTACTTTCCTCCCACTTATCACTGCATTTAGGAATTCCTTCTCAAGGAAAACCACATGTAGAGCAATAAATACTTTGTTCTATTATGGGTGATAGAAGTAATATCCTTGGTTTCCCTAGAATATCCTACAAATAGGCATTTATCCGATTTGGGTTCAAGTTTGGTACCTTACAAACGTTTGACGTATGCCCAGCAACCCCAAATCTTCTGGAATGAGAAACCCGGTTTCTTTCCTGTCCATATTTCATACGGAGTCTGTTGAACAGACTTTGACGGAACCTTATTCAAAATAAGTATTGCACTGTTCAATGCATATCCCCAGAAGGAAATAGGTAGCTCTGTGCGACTCATCATAGACCTCACCATTTCTAACAAAGTTCGGTTTCTCAGTTCGGACACACCGTTTAATTGCGGTGTTCCGGGAGGAGTCCACTGTGAAAGAATACCATATTCTTTCAAGTAATCAAGAAAATCATTGCTTAAGTATTGGCCACCACCGTCTGACCGTAATGTCTTAATACTTTTGCCGGTCTATTTTTCTACTTCGTGTCGAAACTCTTTGAATTTCTCAAAAGTTTCCGACTTGTGTCTCATAAGATACACATAACCATAACGTGATGCATCATCCGTAAAGGTTACGAAGTACTCATATCCACCTCTAGCCTGGCTAGACATGGGCCCACAAACATCACTATGAACAAGGGCTAACAGTTCAGTGGCATGTGCACCTTTACCGTTAAAAGGTGATTTAGGCATTTTGCCTAATAAACAAGATTCGCAGACGTCATATGAATTTGGATCAAATCCATCCAAGTATCCACTCTTCGAAAGTGTGGATATACGTGTCTTGTTTATGTGTCCCAGACGACAATGCCACATATAAGTTTCATCTTTGTTACTTACTTTAAGCCTTTTGTTTGTTACATTATATGTTTGAGATTGATTTATATTCAAAATATAAATACCATTATTTACATCAGCTGTGCAAATTTCTATATCATTTTTATACATAAAACACCCAGTGTTTCTAAATATAAAAGTATACACGCATTGGGTTAACATAGATACATAAATAATATTCCTAGTCAAACTAGGTACAAAATAACAGTTTATAAGTTCAAGTTCATGCCCCGAGAGCAGTTCCAAAACATAAGTGCCCACGGCCAAAACGACAACTCGAGTCCCATTTCCAACACGGAGGTCAATCTCTCCTGAGGCCAGTCTCCTGCTAATCCGCAGATCCTGCACATCAGTACGTATGTGAGTACCACAACAAGAATAAAAAATCAAATTTTTAAAACTAGTAGTAGACATGTTTATTTCTATAACAAACACACATGAAGCTGGTGCCTTGCCCGCTTTAATTTCTTTCATGTGTGCCTTGTACTCACGCTTCTTGCCCTTAAGGAGCTCCTTTTATGCCTCACGCAAAGTGGACATGAACTCTCCAAGAGTTTGGTCTTGGTTCAACATGTTGTAGTTCATAATAAACCCACTCCAAGTGTCGAGGAGAGACTGTAGTATCAAATCCACTGAACTCTCAGCCTCGAAGACTATGCCCATCTGTCTAAGCTGCTCAATGTCAGCAATCATCTGTGAGACATGATGCTCAACAGACGTACCTCTGACATTCGAGCGCGGAAGATCTTCTTCTGCAACTCATATCTTTGCGATCTAAGGTTAGATCGGTGGAGATCGTGCAACTTCACCATCATCTCATATGGATCCAACCCCTTGTTTTGATGACGGAATTGCTGAGTCATAGCGGCAAGCATTACCGATTGAGAAGTCGCATTATCATCCCTAAGAGTCTTCCAAAGCTCTAGCTCAAGCAACTGATCAGGTCGGAGCTTAGGCCCAAGAGGTCACTCTATAGTATAGAGTAACTTCTTGGATCCCAGAACAATTCTGAGATTCATGTCCCAGTCCTGAAAGTTTGTGCCATTAAAGACATTGTCGCCCATGACAATATCCATAATGCTTAACTTTCATGTCATCTTAACCGCAATAGTCCAACTATTCGATTAACGATGTATGGGTACAGTCCAACTGTTATAAGAAAAATAATAATATATTAGTCCAACTAATAAAATAATTGACGAAATAATTTTGAAAGCGCGTAAAGCTAAGTATTTGAACAAAATTGCAAATTCAATACTAGCCTCCCACTATTTTTCGGCGAGCCTCTAACCCTCTGTTTAGTACTCGGGAAACCTAGTTTCCTAGTGGGCTAAGATCCCGTTAAATAACACACAATCTTGACTTTGGCCAACAAGCTGTATGATATTTAACTAGGTAGATCTCTAAGATCAATTGGATCTCATCAAATTCCTAAATCCGGTAGGTGGACCTCCAAGTCCGAAACATATATACAATATATATGCCAATATATCCAATATATTTTCCTAACCTTTTTCCTCTGAATCAAATAAGCATTGGCTTTGGCACAACAAGCTTAATGATTCCAGTTAAGCGGAACCCATTGACTTTGGAAAGCTTCGTAATCGATGTCGATGGAGAAGAAATGATCTTGACTTTGGCCAACAAATCACAACTTGGACAAGACACACGATATGGAACAAAGTCTTCTTGATTCAAACACATCCGCGATGGACAAAGGTCTTGACTTTGGCCAACAAACCAGTGACAATCTTGGATCTTGAGTAAGAATCACTCAATGGAAGGAAAACACTTAATATTTTGTTGAGAATCACTCAATGGAAGGAAAACACTTAATATTTTGTAGAGGGTTTTTCATGTAAATTGGCAACCAATTTATTATCTTTGTTAGGTCTCATCATAAACCCTTAAGCATGCATTCTAAAAGCATAATAAGGCGCGAAAATAAATTAATAACGATATGCAGATGGATATTTCACAGATTGTTCCTATAACAAATAACTCTCTTTCCTCTCCCCGGCTAGCACTATTCTTACTTCTACCCAATTACATAATACAATTAAAGAAACCTCATTAACATTGAGGGGAATTAGGTGAGAAGAGAAATACAAAGAATCAAGAGAGATAAGGCTGGACACGCATGTCCAATTTAATAAATTCTAAATTTACAACAATTTCCAAAATTGCCCTTCCTTGTTAATATCCATCTGATATACGTTATTCATTCAACAAATCCATGTATTCACACAAAGCATGTTATTCAATCAATCTAATCCAATTAATTAATCTTGAATAAAGTTATCATCCAATGTTCCAACAACGATTTGATTTTGCGCGAGTCCAACTCGTTTGAGAATAAGTACTCAAAGTATGAATTCTTGAATTATATCGAACTACAATTTAAATCTAATTAAATTCATATTCAATACTAATTCCATATTTAATTATAAATTAAATAACTACACTTTTTAATGTGCCTTTACGACTTAGATTCCAAATCTAATCTAAATGGGTCTCAAAGCCCAATTAACATCCAATGTTATTTAATTAAAGTCCAATGGGCTTTCAATTAATTTCTTAAGGCATGGACTTTGGTCAATATGGATCAAACCCAAATACCAAAGCCCAATTAAGGAATCACCCTTATTTGCCAAGAAACTAATTTAGGCCCATTAGGCCCAATTAAACATTAAAAGGTCCATTTTTTATATTTGGACTTAATGGAATGGTTTAGGCCCAATTTGGATCCAATCCAATTGTCCTAAACCAACTTGGCCCAACCAAGCCTATTAGGCCCAAATACAACATTTAAAGCCCAATTCTAAATTAAGCCCAACTAATTAAATTTCAAAATTCCAAATTTCATAATTTAATTAATTAAAGTGTTTAGCCATGATTAATCTTTTCAAATTAACATTTCCAAAATACTAATCTAATCCACTAATCATGCATTAATTTTTTCAACACATGTCCAACATTTTGAAACAAAAAATCATCTCATTCCATGCTATATCACTCACGGCATTGGTGGGTTTTAATATCCGATTTCGTTTTCAATCCGATTGAATTACAAATCAACATTTCCCAAGTCTTAATAAGGGTGAATCTTATTAAAATCTCTGCGTATTTTATCCCAGATAAAATCTATGCGTAATTAATCCCAGATTAATTAAGTTCGAATCATTCGTCATCAGTGAATCTTCGGGAAGCGACCCATGAGATCCCTGGATATGTTGGCAGTAAATCCGGTCATCGGACTATCCGAACACGTACATACCTCGTACTACATTTTTACCTGTTTACGAGACATGTTTGGCTTCTAGCAAAGAACCGTGCATACCCAATTCTCCAAAAATATTCTTAATGGAATATATAATCTATATCAGGCGTAGTATACGTAGTATTGCGAATTGCGATCCAGTATCGGATGTCAAATGCAAGGCCTGGGGCTGGAATAGTGTCTGCCTCGTACGAAGCATATATCGGATTACGAGCAACTAGTCTCTTTAATTGGATAATCATGACCAAGTCATATTATCCCGATGGTTGCAACCATTTAGAGTACCAGTTCTGTATCCCTGCGTGATCATCATCTCCATATGACTGAAGTGATACTTCCTTCTTGACATCACACCCAATACACTACGATTCTCAATAAACCCAGAAGAGGCGTACACAGAACCTGTTAAAGTCATGGACGACCAAAACCAAGGCGTATTGATAGTCGCAAGTACTAGCGATGCAAGTCTCAGGTTAAGACAAAATACACCTGCCCTGATACGGATTCCCATAGACACATAGTCATACTACCAATGGGATTCCGCGGAGTCTATCCAGAGCGAAGCTGTTTCCATACCATCGGTAAACACAACCTCCTATCACACTCGCATAAGTATCCAATACTAAAATATATGAGAACTATGCTGCTACGCTTCCATAACACGCACAAGTGCAATACTAGTCTATTTCGCATTATCAATGTCCAGTCTAGATAATACTACGACTAGGGATATTTAATGATTAAACCTTTATGGATTGATACTGTCTCATATCTTATAATCCGGAACTAATCATAGGGAATTTTATCATTTATATATATTAAGTAATCAAATTACAAAATGATAAAATGCAATTTCCTTTGCTACATAATTAATTTGTACAAAAACCACAATGTCTTTTACAAATAGTGACGCTATTGGTCATAATTGTCTAACACATTTCTGAACCGTTCCTGATGAGAGATGGTCCATTTCCGAACCGTTACTTGATAGGTGGTTCATTTCCGAACCGTTACTGATGTGGGGTGGTGGTCCATTTCCGAACTGATGCGAGATGGTCCATTTCCGAACTGTTACTTGATAGGTGGTTCATTTCCAAACTGTTACTGATGTGATGGTGGTCCATTTCTGAACCGTTACTGAGTTGAGATTGTGGTCCATTTTCGAACCGTTCCTGATGAGAGCTGGTCAATTTCTGAACCGTTACTTGATATGTGGTTCATTTCCGAACCGTTACTGATGTGGGGTGGTGGTCCATTTCCGAACCATTACTGATGTGGGGTGGTGGTCCATTTCCAAACCGTTACTGATGCGAGATGGTCCATTTCCGAACCGTTACTGATGTGATGGTGGTCCATTTCTGAACCGTTACTGAGTTGAGATTGTGGTCCATTTCTGAACTGTTCCTAATGATAGATGGTCCATTTCTGAACCGTTATTTGATAGGTGGTTCATTTCCGAACCGTTACTGATTCGCTCGTCTTTGCCACTTTTTCCTTTTTTCTTCGAAACATGCGAACAAAAAAATACAAATTGCATGTATATGATGTGTATGCATGTATGTATGGATGCATTCCCTATTCTGATGGGTTAGGCCTTCATTGTACTTCTTTGGAGCCTTTCGTCTATTAATGCCTTTAGTCGCCCCCAGGCTTGCCTACAATTTTCTTCTGTCAATTCTATTCCACTTTTTACTTGCAATTGAAGTTCCCTCGGGGTTCTCACATGTACCAAGATTAGACGTATTTGTCGAATTAATATCAAATATGTTGATGTCACATAAATCGAAAAGGTTCGAACAAGTAACCAAAATAATGTCTTTGTGACTAATAAATGCGGGATTCAAAATAAATGTCTTTGTCATCTGCAGCCTTGTCTTCTCGGTTTCTTGAGCGTCAGATTCTCCGACTGCAGCAGTTCTTCTTTCTATTCATTCCTCTCTTTGTTACTGATCGAGAAATTCTCCCAGGAATCTATCATTTGCCCCATTTCATCTTCACTACTGCTACCCCATATCTCCATGTATAAGGCTCGGTGGTCGATGGTTTGGAAGACAATGCTTTCTGGTAGGCCGGAGCTAATCATGTAGGTGGGTGGTGGAACAGAGTGGTAGTTGGATATAGGGTTTTGTGTGTATTGGGTTGTTCTTTTTCTGGATCGGGTATTTTATGGGCGTCAATGAGGTTTTGGATCTCATGCCTAAGGCGGGTGCAGTTGTCAGTTTCGTGGCATTTCCTCTGATGGAAGTGACAATATAGGCTGAGGTCAAGGTTGGGTGGCACAAAGTTTGGAAGTGGTTTAGGATCTAAAGGTTCTAGGAGTCCTTACATCTTCAGTTTTTCAAACACCTTTGAAAGAGGCTTACCAAGGTTGGAAAACCACCTATTTGTTATGGAAGTGACCTCAGACGTAGCAGGCATGGTCCCTGAAGCCCCCCAATAGTCATTCTATTCTGGCCATAGAACTTTCTGTTCTGAGCTTATTCCTCCCCAATATCCATAAACGTCTCTCTTAACTGTCGAAAGTCGCCAATCATAGAGGTCATCCTCCTCAGTTTGTTATAAATAGTGGGCTTGGTGCCCTTAATGATCATCTTGATCTGGTCCTTCTCTGAGGGTCGAGTCTACATTTTCAAGAGCTGGCTTCTCCAGTGATCTACATACTCCTTGAAGCTCTCCTCCGGCTTCTGCTTGGTATTCTCCAAGTCACGGAGCGACAAGTCAATCTCTAAATCTGTGACATACTGATTCAGAAAGGCTTCTGCTAATCTCCTCCAATCATCCTTGACCTTTCTCTCCAGGCCGTGATACCATACCACGTGCGCCCCTTCTAGTGACATCCCGAACATCTTCTGAACCTGACGCTTCGACAGACCTACTGAACTCATCACAAAAACATATTGTCGAAGATGGACCCTCGGATCCTTGTTCCCATTGAACTTGGATATGTCGGGCATCTTGAACTGCGAAGGCAGCTGCTCTTCGAAAGTCATCGCATCGTAGTCTAGTAAATCCTCATGTTTACCCTTTAGCTTGCGGTAACTGACTCTACCTGATCCCTGAGTTTCTGCAATTCTGCCTGAGACTCGGCTACATTTCCTATGGTATATTCTGCCATGTCATCATCGAAAGCGGGGATCTCATCACTCGCCCTCTCCGGAGGCTCTTCATGCCTGACATTCTCATTGTTTTCTATTCCCCCTGCGCGAGGCACTGCCAAACTGGCCACGGCGGTGGCTAAAGCTTGTAGCTGTTCAGTAATTTTAGTGAGGTTGGTCTCTAATTGATCCATGCGGGAAGTCTCATTATCTGACTCACTCATGTTTGCTAACTGTTTTTTAATGAGCCTTCTTTTTTCTCTAACCCAACGGATATCTATTATAGCTGTTAAAACTGTGAGTTAGCATGATGCGTGTATGCATGCGATGCGTGAGATATATAAGATCTATGTGGTTATCAAAATGGCATATATCCTTCCGACCTTATTCCTCTCATACTCGTGGTAAGTCCATTTCTATCCTAGGTATGGCTCATTTTATGCACCAATGTGGGACACACAAAATCGTTCTCTCTTATGCTACAAGGGTGAACCTTGGCTACCTCAGTCCCTTTCCATCGGTAAAAGACAAAGACTGCCCATTTAAAACATGGACTAAGCCTATTATGGGATCATGCCATTGTCTAGAAATGACGAATTGGGCTTTCAGGAACCGCGGTCATGGGGATGAACTTGGGGGTATCCAAAGTAAACAAATATGTCATAACAAGGCATATACTTTCTGGATGAAAGCCAGTACGAATATCGGACTCATGCTTCTGGCATACTTGGATCGTATTTGGACTTTCTAAGCCCATCAAGGTTTTCATATAAGTTGGCTCATTATCATTTCAAAGCATTCAATCATATTATTGCGAGGTATAAACTTGTCCAGTTGAAAAGGCCCAACAGGTTTACATTTTTGCAATAACGTGGCTAAACAACTTCAAATGATAGGGGGCCCAAACACAAAGTGGCCCATCGGCATTTTAAAAAATTTTGGCCCAATTGTCATAAGACACAAACTCGTCCTAGTTTAAATAGCCCAACAAGCTCACATCTCATGACAAGATGTACAACAGAATCCAAATGATGATGGTCCCAAACACAAGCATAAAAGGGTGGCTTCTATAGGTCATACAACTATGGTTCACATGTGGGTTTATTAGAGTATAGATAAAGGTTCCCGCAGGCGAAGGATTGCCCACAACTAGGCCTCCCCACTCAAGGGTTCGAGCCACCAAGTGAGCGCACCTTTTTTATACCTTAAGGTACGTGCCAACGAGTGATGGTACCATGTAACGATCCGCCGCTTCGAGCGAAAATGACTTCACAATACATAAATAACTGTCAATTGGATTCCTCTATTAAAAATTCCCCAGATGGAAGGTTGAGCGAACTCTCTTAAATACATTTGCCTCTTAGGCTCTTATCGCCTTGGTGACAGGAATAAACAACAGATCATCCAAATTAGTCCATCACTTTAGATACACTCCAAGGTAAACTTCGAGTAAATGATTATCTAGATGTCTTCACAGCTTTTCCTTTTGGCTATAAAAAGGTAGTGAGTGAAGGAAGACACCAAATCATTATCTAACTCTAATAATACCTTCGGTTAAATCAACTTTATACAAGGTTAACTAAAGCAAAAATCACAAATATTACAAGATATTATTTCGGGGCCGATTCTCTATCCCCAATAGAGTCGCCAGACTGTAGAACATAGAAATCGGGGACGCTGTCCGAGTTCTCAGCCCGGTCGGGAGTACGGAGTAGCCCACGGGGGACTAAACCGGAGCAATAAAATGGAGTCGCCACCCAGTGTGAACTGGGAAATGATTTAAGGCCGCACTCACCCCTCGCAAGGGAAGACCTCAAACCGTTGGGTTCGAAATGGTCCCTTATTTATGCCAATTGTAATGAAAGGATTTATGCAATAGTATAACCAAGTCTTATGCAACACATGCAAAATAATTCAAATGACATACAAGTTTGCACACCCATAAACACAAATGAAAAATGAAGGCAAAGTGCATAATTCATAAACGTGGTAAACAATAAAGTGCAATAATGTAATTAATAACAACTACAAAAGCATTAATAATAAAAGCTAGCACACAATCTCATGAACATATCGAGTAAATAAATGCGGAAATATAAATAATTAACAAAGATAAAAGTGTCAATATTGAAATGATATGGTTAATTATGTAATGCAAAAGAAATGACCAAAGAAGCAAGCAAGCATGAAATGTGATGAAAAGAAATCTATTCACTGTATGAGCGTTCATGGAGCGTTTGATAACGCGTTCAAACGGCAAACAGAATGTCCGCGTTCGTATAGCGTTCGAAAACGCGTTCTAACGGGATAAGACCTGATGCATGATACAATAAAATACATGCGGGTTCAAGTAGCATTCTGAAACGTGTTCGAACGGAAATGAGACAAAATGTTCGTGTTTTGTATAACATTCGGAAACACGTTCGAACGGGGTAAGACCTGATGCATCATAAAATAGATACGTGAGCGTTCGAGTAGCATCCTGAAACGCGTTCGAACAGACTGAGGCAGAATGTATACGTTCGTGTAGCGTTGGAAACGCGTTCGAATGAGATTACCAAAGTGGTATCTAAAAAAAAAGACAAGAACACATGCGCGAGTGCTTCTCGACCAGTACGTAAAGTTGTATCCCAAGTACAGACCGCACTACCGTCCATTCGGATTCGGCTACGGAATTTATGTCTGGGTTTCCATCTGATATACCGCAAAAGGTAACACTCAAGCACTAACGCAACATGAATGTAAAGTGAAGAATGAAAACATAACTACCAAAAAAGGGGTAAATGACAAGATCGAAAGAAGAAGGGCACAGTTAAACTATGGTAAAGGTAGCCTTTGGGCGTTTCCCTCAAATAGATGACCTTTAATCCAATATGATTAACCCATGCACACTAAATCATCAATGCATGAATAAACAAATAAATAATATGGGACCTTGTATGCCCGATTGAACACATTTCACTTTCAATCGAGTGTACTTCGTCCGGCGCGGCAAAACATCGTGGTAAAGGTAGCCTTTAGGAATTTCCCTCGAATAGAGGACCTTTAATCCACCCTAGTTAGCCCTGCGCATTAAATTATCAATGCATGAATAAACAAATAAATAATATGGGACCTTGTATGCCCGATTGAACACATTTCACATTCAATCGAGTGTACCTCGTCTGGCGCGGTAAAACATCATGGTAAAGGTAGCCTTTAGGCACTTCCCTCGAATATAGGACCTTTAATCCACCCTAGTTAGCCCATGCGCATTAGATTAACAATACATAAATAAAGAAACAACACATAGAAAATAAATAGCGGAACAATAAACATAAAAAAATGCCTAAGATATGATAAAGGAACCTGTCGAGAATGCCCGCATTCATGTAGCGTTCGGAAACGCGTTCGAACGGGGGCGAGACAGAATACATGCATTCGAGTAGCGTTCGGGAACATGTTCGAACGAAATGACGAAAGTGGCATCCATAATGCAATAAACACACGCGGGAATGCTTCCCCAAGCGGTACGTGGTGTTGTATCCTAAGTATAGACCGCACTACCGTCCATTCGGATTCGGCTACGGAATTTATGTGTGGGTTTCCATCTGATATACCACGAGAGGTAACACTCAAGCGTTAACACAATGCAATCATGAAAATAGACGTGAAGTATGATAATGCATATAACAAAACATAAACGAAGAGACAAACATGCGAGATGATAAAAAACTAATAATATGAAATAAATGTGCGATAAATAAATAATGGAACGTTAAAGAAAGATGTGACCAAGAGTTTGGTCGTCTTTGATATATGACCTCGCACACCCGGTTGGACGTATTTCATGTCCAACCGAGCGTGCCACATCCAAACTACAAAATAAAAAGTAATAAATGGGGCCCTCAGGTCTTACCTTTTAAGTTGCTCCTCGAAAGTACGTTACGTCATCGCCGAAGGGTTAATGCTACGTAAATTTTCTGGTCCAATATTTTCCTTCACTGTTCCGCTATTTTCACTGCTGTTTCCTCCGGTTTCTTAGCTGTTTTATGCGTTTTCTGCTGCTATTTCTGGTGATGATTTTTGGTGGTTGAGGGGCTGTTTTCTGGGTGAATTATGGGACTTTTTTGGTTGTGTTTTACGGTAATGCAAGGGGGTTTTCCAGGGGCTAGTTTCGGTTATGTTTTACGGTAATGCATGGGCTGGTTTTGATTGTGTTTCACGGTAATGCATGGGCTGGTTTTGGGGTGCAGTTTGCGTGAATGTGGTGTGTTCTGGTTGTGCAGTTTGCGTTAATGTGGTGAATGAGCTCTAGGGTTTCGGTTGGTGGGTCTGTGAGAGAGACGAGAGGATGATGAATGCTTCTAGGGTTTTCTGTTGTGCTGTGTATGTGTGTGGGGGCAAGAGGAGGCCGAGAGAGTCAAGGGAGAGGAGAGAAGGCTTATGGTTTTTATGTGAGAAGCGTCCAAGAGAGATGGGAAAGAGCCGTGAGGAGTGAGGGTGTTTTTTTTGTTATATCCGTGAATGAGCTAAGGTGGAAGGGTTTGGTTAGGGTTTTGTTGTGATAGTGGTTTACGGCTAAGGGTCTGCGTTGAGGGGTTTATTTGTTATGCGTTGAGGAGTTAGGGTTTGTGTTTTGTTTAGTGTTCTTGCCGAGAGTTGTCAAAGGGAGAGAGGCGTGAGTGGCATGAGAGAGATAGGGGAGAAGCCAAGGGGCTGATTAGGGTTGGTGAAGGTCTCTTTTATAATAGTGTATCTAGGGTTTCATTGTGTATGCATGGCTTGAAAAGGGAATAAATCAAGCAAATATGGGTGTGTTTAATTTAAAGAAAGAATATTTATATTTTTGGTGGGGGAATATATTTAAATTGGTAGGTGATTTATTGAAATTAGGAAGGGATTTGATTTGATTTGATTTAATTTGGTTTGAATTGATTTTATTTAGGAATGTGATTTATTTGGATTTGATTTAATTTAATTGGATTTGATTAATTTAATTGGATTTAATTTAATTTGTGACATGTATTTTAAATATTTTAAATAAATTTTTTTTTGATTGGGTTTGGGTGAAATGGGCTTTGTGTCAGTGCGGGGGTTTTGGGCCGAGGCTTAATATTTTAAAACAGAGATTAATCGGGCGAACCCGAGGCCAATTAGCGAGTTAAATTTGTTGATGTATTTATCTTTAAATTTTTCCCTTCCGACGTCTGTTTCCCGCGACTTCTGTAACTTATCGGGTAGTGCCTCCATACGAGGCTCATCATTGGGCTTTATGTAAAAATTCAGTGTCTACACAAAGTTATTGTGTAGGTTATTGTTATCAAATTCTAAAATGTTGGGCATGATTTTCCTTATTTTATAGAGGATGAACATTTTTTATGGTGTCCAATTTTGTTGAACTTAGGTAGTATGGTGTCGTATTTTGTTGAACTTAGGTAAACTTAAACTTTTGGTGTAATATTTTTAATGGATTTTGATGGCATTTTGAAACTATGGATTTTTCTAATTTTAATTTTAATATGTGTATTTTTTTTGGTTTAAGTTTTCGTTATGTTGATTTTAATGTTTTTAAATATTTAATTATTTTTATTTTTATCATTTTAGTAGTATATATATTATATATGAGCAATTTATGTTATGTTGGTCAATGAGTGATATTCATGTAAATCGTTTTAAATTGATATTAAACGGGTGAGTAGGTCATTCATTTATCTTATGTGTTAGATTACAGTTTTAATTTTTTGACATAATTATTAAATGTATTGTGTTTGATTGAGCCTAAATTTTAACATTACACGAAATTAACATGACATAACTCAACTCGTTGATCCATTTTGCCACCGGTATTCAAAACGTGGGCTACTGATAAAATGAGAATTTGGCCGAGTATGAGAATTCTCTTTTTTAATTATCAAAATAATTTACATGTGAACTATCGCATGAGTAAAGGGAATCACCATTAATACCGTAAACCTTGAGTGAATGAATGTTGGGATCACGAAACCAACGTCACCACGACATTGATGGCACCTGAACGATCTTTGTTGTGTATGATATTGCTGGGTTGCCGACTTAGGCCAACTTGGCACATTTTACAAGACATGTGAGAACCATTTTCAAAATGGGTCTTTGTTGATCTGGAGACTTTCGATGGTGGATAAATATAATAACGCCTTCTTTTCGAACACAATCATCCAGTGCGATTCGTTTGATGATCAACAATCAAATTTTAAGATGACACCCAAAACTAAAAATCATCATGGTCGGTGACGTTGGACGGCAGGACAAGTAACGGTCAAACGGAAAAAAAAAAAAGGGCTCAAGGAGTCCACACTCTTCTGTGATAATTCGAGCATGGGGTCTTGGAATCCGAGAAAAGATTGATATTCGATCTAAATTTATTTAGAAAGCAAAAAAAAAAAAGAAAAAAAAAAGGGTATTTTATTTATGATTTATTTACGGATACGGTTCATTCTATAAATGTATGGCAACTTTAATTCGAGATCGTTATGTGACAACATGAGATGTGATCATATAGGACTGGACCTAGACAAAAATAAATTTATTCTAATATCCTTAGATAAAGAAATTCATATATGTCTACTAGATGATCATATATGCGTTGATCTCAATCCTGGATATACTACGAAATTCTATATGGCAGACTATGTCAATTTATTTACATTGGTGAGATTGATGTAGAATTTACGATCAATAACTTCATACTTTGGGAGCATGGTTTGATGCGTAGTTGGAAATATTTTACATAGATATGGAATCTACCCCTTCTTGCGAGAAGTAGAGAAGTATATTCCTTAAAGGTTGATTCAACACTTTAATAATTAGAGCGTTTAAGTATTTGTATTACGAATATAAAAATAAAATTCATAATGGTTATGATTAAATCGTTCATTAGAGAATCAATGTACTTGAGACACAAGAAATAATTAAAGGGGTATAACAAATATTATGACATTATTCTAATTATAAGATACTCGTGAAAGGTTAACCTATATGAAATAATTAAATCGACAAACACCGACGTAACTCAGTTTATATAAAATATATGCAGTGACGAGAGTGAAACTTTTGATTTCCACTGGAATAACGTAAAGTTAATAATTCAGAATATTTGATTAAAAAGTTTTAATCAATATTTCGGGATTATTGGAGCTACGAGTTGCGATTTCCACTGTAATAACGTAAAGTTACTAATTCAAAAAGTTTTAATAAATATTCCAATTGGTCCCATGTGTAACACCCCGCCAGAGGCATGCTACCGGCATGACACAAGATTAACCCATCTCCTTAAGCCTCTAAATTTACAAAAAAAATCGGCATGATGTATCCTAAAACTGGACAACCTAGATCTCAGTCCAGCATCAAAACGAACCTGAAATAAACATTATATATTATAATGGACAAATCATCACCTAAGGGTTCCGTGCCCATATTATCTATCAACACTCAAGGACTTTGTGCCCACAATATCATAAGCAATCAAAAACGTTTACTTAATACAAACGGCGTGCTCAGCACGACAAACAAAATAATAAATCAAATATCCTAAACTTCTAAAACTTCTCCCAGGACACTTGCGAGGGTGACTGCCGCTTAGGTGATCCACGTCTCAAGCATGACTTCCAAAGCTGATGCGGTTGACCTATCAGAAGCTAACCTGTAAAACTACAAACTGGTTTGGTGTGAGTTATAAAACTCAGTAAGTAACCATGATCATGTGACAACCAAAACATAAAGTCAAACATACTGGAACTTGTCAACATTACCAAGTTATAAATTCAGCTTTATCAATTTTTAACTAACCCCTTATCTATGCAATACTCATATCTATTTACATATATATGTGCCAATTTAAAAGTTAAAACATTCAAAGTACGCAAAGTAAGAATTCAAATATCACACAACGCATCATTTAACATCAAATCCATTTTAATCACGTGAAACATACAGTCATATATTTATACTTTTATCACGAATAAACATAATTGAAACATCAAACAAACTTTCTTCTATTCGATTACAAACTATCTTTTAATCTCGATAGCTTTACAACAACTTAAAATTTATGACTTATACGCATTCACCCATAACAATGCAAAAATCATAAATTACTTCTCTTAAATTCATGCCAATCTCATTTTCATAGTTTTTATAAATATACGTACATATCAATATAACTTAGCAATCATGTTTTACAACATCTGATATCCACATCAGTTTTTAAATCATTCATTCATTTCACATATGCATAGACTGTTCATACATATCACGAGTTCTATCATACACATACATACACACACTCAGACGTATTCACAACCATCATGCAAGCAACCACGAACCACACATAAAAATCGATACATCAAATTCACATCATCCAATAATATATACATACGGCTGGTTTACACACACAATGCTCGTACATGACTCATTAACCGATTAAGCATGACTATTTTAGAATATGTATGAGATGAATTCCATCCGAACGAATTTCCTAACCAGCTCGGCTACTACACTACAAAATCATTAACCGATTAAGCATATACACATGCATACATATCATGTGTCACAAACTCATAACACGATTTCTCATACACAAGCATATATATGAAAAATATTGCTTTATCATTCAGAATCGTCATACACATACACATATATATCAAACATATGAATTTACTCATTACTTCAAATTCTGATACCATGACATTTACCATCCTCACATTCTTTACTTATCGATCAACATTCACCATCCATATACGATGTTAGGGTTGGTGCTCTGAGTGCCAATTTTATTATGTATTTCCTTTTAAATACTAATGTAACATTTTATTATGAATAAAATAACAGTTTCTATTATATAACATCCTCTTTTATATGGTAAAGATGTAACAGATCATAGAATGATTAGTTATGATATTGTTGCAAAAGCGTCGCAACTGACATTGAGTTGTATCATGACGTTGTCATTCTTAGACAGTTCCTAGTCAAGGTTTACACTACTTGGTCAGTAAAGTAAACCCATTGAGATTGGTACATGTCGTATATTAGAATCTTGGATTCCGATGGCTTCTCAATGAACCATGAGTCTTGGAGACTCGTATAGATGTGTAGGTGTTTATAGCGGATAAACATTGAACGACTCACCGAAGATTCTTAATGGATGGTACACTTACGTCAATAAGAATCTTCTCGGGTTGAGTGAGCATAGTGATTCTTTGACTTCAGATACCACTGTTGATATATGAGTTATCCTCCATACTTAGATGGCAGTCACATCACCGATATCGTCCACACTTAGATGGCAGTCATGTCATCGATCTATTTAGATCAGACCTCCGCCTGTTCATTGATTGTGGACTAATGCTCAGGATATCCTGTGTTTATCAAGAAAGGATTTGTCCGTTCCGTGTACAAAGCATAGGTATTCAATATGGAATTAGCAATCTGTTAAATCCATGGGCCGTGGTACATTGTAGAAACTAGTTTTAAGTGTTATTAAGGGATTGCTAATAGAAATGTCGACGTGATAATATCTAAAGAGATTTGACGTTTATATCTATAGTTCTGGAATAGTCCGGATACCAGTGATAAGGGATTATAGTATGCAATGACCTCGACCTGTATGGTTCAGAGAGTTTATCCGTGTTCATCATAATTTACGGGTGGGTAGATTATGAACACGAAATTTGATTTCTTGACGGATATGTATGAACTTAGAGAGTCTCACTAGTGAAATATACTCGTAGAGCACTAGGGCAACTCTTATGAATAATACTGATTATTTATAACTCGTTTAACAACATAATTAAATCGACAGACACCGATGTAACCCAGTTTATATAAAATATATGCAGTGACGAGAGTGAAACTTTTGATTTCCACTGGAATAACGTAAAGTTAATAATTCATAATATTTGATTAAAAAGTTTTAATCAATATTTCGGGATTATTGGAGCTACGAGTTGCGATTTCCACTGGAATAACGTAAGTTAATAATTCAAAAAGTTTTAATAAATATTCAAATTGGTCCTATGTGTAACACCCCGCCAGAGGCATGCTACCGTCATGAGACAAGATTAACCCATCTCCTTAAGCCTCTAAATTTATAAAAAATCCGGCATGATGTATCCTAAAACTGGACAACCTAGATCTCAGTCCAACATCAAAACGAACCTGAAATAAACATCATATATTATAATGGGTAAATCAACACCTGAGGGTTTCGTGCCCATATTATCTATCAACACTCAAGGTCTCTGTGCCTACAATATCATAAGCAATCAAAAATATTTACTTAATATAAAGGCGTGCTCAGCACGACAAACAAAATAATAAATCAAATATCCTAAACTTCTAAAACTTCTCCCAGGACACTTGCGAGGGTGACTGCCGCTTAGGTGATCCACGTCTCAAACATGACTTCTAAAGCTGATGTGGTTGACCTATTAGGAGCTAACCTGTAAAACTGAAAACTGGTTTTGTGTGAGTTATATGTTGGGGCTGGTGCTCAGACCACCAATTCCCGTTTGTATTTCCTTGAAAATAATTTTGTAAACGTTTTATTTTGAATAATACATGCAGTTTCTGTAATATAATATATCTTTTAATATGGTAAAGACGTAATAGACCTTAGAATGATTAGTCATGATACTATTGTAAAAGCGTCGCAACTGACATTGAGTTGTATCATGACGTTGTCATTCTCAGACAGTTCCTGGTCAAAGTTTACATTACTTGGTCAGTAAGGTAAACCCATTGAGACCGTTACATATCGTATACTGGAATATATGATTCCAATGGTTTCTCAATGAACCATGAGTCTTGGAGACTCGTATAGACGTGTAGGTGTTTATAGTGGATAAACATTGAACGAATCACCGAAGATTCTTAATGGATTGTACACCAACGTCAATAAAAATCTTCTCGGGTTGAGTAGCATTTGTGATTATTCAACTTGAGATACCACTGTGGGCACATGAGACATCTTCCACACTTAGATGCCAGTCACATCACCGATCTATTTAGATCAGACCTCCGCCTGTTCGTTTGGTGTGGATAGATCCTCAGGGTGTCCTATGTATGTCGAGATAGGATCAATCAGTTCTGTGTACAGAGCATATGTAGTCCATATATGATTACCAATCAGATAAAAACCATGGGCCCGTGGTATATTTTAGAAGTCAGTTCTGAATGTTCTTTTTGAGATTGCTAATAGAGACGTCGATGAGATTGTCCCTATAGAGATTTGACGTTTACATCTATATCTCTGGGATATATCCGGATACCTGTGACGGAGGAATTATACATTTGTAATGACCTCGACCTGTATGATTCAGTGTATTTATCTGTGTTTGTCATAATTCACGAGTGGGTGACTTATTGACACAAAATTTGATTTTGTGATGGATATATCTGAATCTAGACAGTCTCACTAATGAAATATACTCGTAGAGCACTGAGGTAACTTTTATGAATAATGTTGATTATTTGTAAATCGTTTAAAGGTTAAATGAAAGATACATGCTTTTGAGGCCGAACCGACATTTCCTAATTAATATGTATTTGTATTTAATATTTGATATTATTAAATACACATTAATTAATTGTCATATTGTGATATTTGACATATATCATTAATATATGTATTTGTAATATTTAATGTAAATATTATACATATATTTAGATATTTATATTTAATTAATTATTTAATTATTTAATTGTTAAATAATTAAAGTAATTACAAATATAAAATATCTATTTTGATACTTGGATTAGGAAATATCTAATGGAATAATTTGTTGACTTTTTCATTAAATGATTAAGTAAAAGAAATAGATATTTTTCCTTTAATTTGATTAAACAAAATGAAATATCTTTTTTCTTTTATTTTTTCCCTCTTATTCGGCCAACTTGATAAATGTCTAAGGGTTAGATATTTTTTCATTAAGAAAATATTATCCAAAACTCCATTAAAAGAAAACAAAGAAACTTGAGAGAAAGAAGAGAAAAGCAAAGACAGAAATCAAAGAAAGCTTGGAATTTAGTAAGTATTTCCAACTTGCCATTAGAGAGAAAATTGTTCCTCTTGTTGTTGGCTATATCTTGTGATGTTCTTAAATTTATCTATTCTTTATACTTTTGTTTTTGATGGATGGAAGTTTGAGGATATGGTTATGTTGGTTTCTATTAAGGTCCCAAGATCAATAATAAGCACGAAAACATGTGTGAATAACAATCGAGAAGTTGCGGAATACTTACATCGATCGGTTGAGCGACGCGGAGGCAACAAAACTGATTTTCTTCCTCCTTCAACCGGTTCAGCAGTGAGCAGAAACAACTCACTGGTTTGGCCTCCATTTGGTCCTTCGTCAAGCTCCAAGCTTCGTCGAATGGTTCCCGGCTCATTGGTGGACTTCCCTATCACCTTCGCAAGTCTCGTAAGTGTGCTAGCACTTGTGATTTTGCCATAAAATCCACTCTTGCTTCCTTTTACTGCTCACGGTTTCAAAACCAGAAAACAGAAAATAATGCCCCAATGGCGTGAAGGAGAGAGAGGTGAGGAAGAGAGGAGAGTTGTGTTGGTTTGTGAAATTTGTGTATCTTATACACTAATTTGAATTTCAAATTCATTTGGAATGAATTTGGCTTTTAAAAGTCAAACCATTAAAGCCAACAACCACACACATCACTCAATCACATCAATCACAAGTTGTCAAGTCACATCACTCAAAGTGACAAGTGATTTGACGCTTGATGCGACTAGCGATTTGACGCTTGATTTGACTTGCGTGCCGCACTCGAATTCGAAATGCGAATGCGCTCGCAAATAATCTCGGGCTCGGGTTCGCTAATTCCAAATTAACGAATTTTCCGTTGCGTCGTAATTAAATGATTACGCCTAGCGAAATCACTATTCACGTCGCTAACGAATTAATTCTAAATTAATTCGCTCGCCTAAATTAAAATCTAATTTTAATTCCGCGTCGAAATCTAATTTCATTTAATATATCAAATATATTAATTAATCGATTAATTCCAAATTAATCGTTATCTCTCTTTAATGATATTTTATCCCAGATAAAATATCTCCGCAATTAATCCCAGATTAATTTTCTCTCTCTTCTAATTAATCCCAGATTAATTTAGAGTGCGAGTCATACGTTATCGGTGAATCTTTGGGAAGCGACCCATGAGATCCCCGGATATGTTGGCAGTAAATTCGGTCGTCGGACTATCTGAACACGTAAGTACCAAGTACTACGTTTTACCGATTTACAAGACAAGGTTGGCCTCTAGCAAAGCGCCATGCCTACCCAATTCTCCGGAAATATCCTTACAGGAATAAAGGATCTATATCAGGCGTAGTATACGTAGTATTGCATATTTCTGTCCAGTATCGGATGATCACGTGCTAGGCCTGGGGCTGGAATTGTGTCTGCCCCGTACGAAGCACATGTCGGATGTCTGGTAACTAGTCTCTATAATCGGATAAACATGACCTTGTCATTTTATCCCGATAGCTGCAGCATTTAAGAGAACCAGTCCCGTATCCTACGTGACCATCATCTCCATATGACTGGAGTGACACTTCCGTCTTGACATCACACCCAACACACTACGATTCTCAATATACCCAGCATTGGCGTACACAGAACCTGTTAAAGCCTTGGACGACCTCAACCAAAGTATATTGATTGTCGCAAGTATTAGCGGTGCAAGTCTCAGGTTGAGACCAAATACATCTACCCTGATTTCGGACTTCCATAGACACATAGTCATACTACCAATGGAATTCCGAGGGGGTCTATCCAGAGCGAAGCTGTTTCCCGTACCATCGGTAAAACACAATCTCCTATTACACTTGCTTGAGTATCCTAGACCCAAATATATGAGAACTATGTCGGTGTGCCCTCACAACGCGCACAAGTGTAATACTAGTCTTTTACGTATTTATCGATGTACAATCTCGATAATACTCTGACTAGGGATATTTAATGATTTATCCTTCGTGGACTGATACTGTCTCATATCATTCTCCGTCCAGGAATAAATCATAGGGACCTCTCATCATTTATACATCTAGGTGATCTAATCACAAATGATAAGAGTGCAATCTCTTTTGTCACATAGTTAATTTGTACAACAACACCATGATCTGTACAAATAGTGACGCTATGGGTCATAATTGTCCAACAATCTCCCACTTGGCCTATATCCAGTCATTCGAGTGTCTTACACCTGAACTATGTACGGTTGGCTCAAATTGTTGTGAAAAGCTTTCGTCAGCGGATTTGTATGATTATCATCTGATGCGATTTATTCGATCATCACATCGCCACGATGTATGATCCGAACGAATCAGATGAATAGTTAAAGTATTTATCTGGATCGTTGATGAGACCATTAATTCTTTAGCCTGTGCTGACGCCTAGCTCAGCTGCTAACAGAATTATATCTAATCTAATTAGATTTATTATTAACCCAGATGGCTTCTATTGCTGCCTCAGCTGCAGCAACAACCCGCATTTGTTGTTTATACGGTAACAGTATCTTGCTTGGAAGATTTCCAGCTCACTGTTCCGTTATTCAAACTGTATAGTACCGTTTACGACTTATAGTCGTTTAATCGGTTTAGGAAACTTGCAATAGTGATCCAAGTCACTTCAAGTTCTCCTTCTCCATAGTTTAAGACAGCATCATTAGTTCTCTAAGATACTAACGGATGTTCTTAACATCAATCCAGTGACTATCACTTGGATTGGCCTGTTTGTGAATTCATATGCTCAAAGCGTATGAGACACCAGGTCGCGTACATTTTTCAATGTACGATTTCTCGGAGATTATTTATGAAAGCCAAGCTTTCACCGATTATTATTATGGGAATATCATTTCCAAGAAATGACATATTATCATTATTTATAGAACAAGGATTGTCAGTGAGCTCCCACTAACCGTCTTATATACACAAGAATCATTTCGTTTTGAATTAAATCATAAACTATTATGATCACATCAAAACGATAATTCCTTGAACCTATGCTTGCATTATCCAAATGGATTTACCGTGGCAACAGGTAAAAGGTTGAATCGTAATCAACACAATGTTGATAACGATACCTTTCCGCTAAAAGCCTAGCTTTATACGTTGGTATGTTGTCATCCATGTATGTCTTCCTTGGAGACTTATAAAGTACCAATAGGCACAATGCCTTGCGGTACATCAACTAGTGTCCAAACTTGTTGATATACATGGAATCCATTTCGGACTCATGACACTTTGTCATAATAGGGAGTCGATACCTTGTATCACTTCCTCATACGTAGTCAGTTGGTATACCTTAAAAGATAAACATCTTTATGAGGTGAGATCAGAAACCCATACCCCAGGTTGTTTTCTGACTCTCTCCGACTACGCGGTTCTTGTGTATTCGAAGATTATTGGATTAGTTTCATCCTTGATTAACTATTTATGTTCCATTAGGAATCGATGCCTGGAATAGTATTTCTCCGATTTTCATCGAGTTTTACTGTCCTCCCACTTACCACTGCATATCGGTATTCCTCTTAGGAAAACCGCATGGTGAGCAACAATCTAATTGTTCTCTTGTGAGATGTATAAGTACAATACTTTGGTATCCCTAGGATAACCTACAATTGGCACTCATCCAATTTGGGTTCTAGTTTGGTATCATCCAAACATATGCCTAGCATACCCAAATTATCAGGAATGTGAAACCCGGTTTCTTTCTCGTTCATATCTAATATGAAATCTGTCAAACATATTTTATGGAACCTTATTCTAAATAAGTTCTTGCACTGTTTAAAGCTTATCCGTTGAAGGAAATGGTAGCTCAGAGCGACTCATGATTAACCTTATCATGTCCAACAAAATTCGGTTTATCTGTTTAGACACACCGTCAAATTGACGTGTTCCGGGAGGAGTCCTCGTTTGAAAGAATATTATACTCTTTCAAGTATATTAGAAACTTATTGCTTAAGTAATTTCCATTACGGTCTTACCGTGACGGTTTAATACTTTAGCCGATCTGTATGTCTATTTCGTGTCGAAACTGTAAAAGTTTCTGATTTGTGTTCTTCAAAAGAAACACACAACCATAACGCGATGCCACATCCGTAAAGGTCACGAAATATTCATATCCACATCTAGCCTTGCTAGACATGGGCCCACTAGTTTCACTATGAACTAGGGCTAACAGATTGGTGGCATTTACACTTTTACCAAGTAAATGTGTTTTAGGCACTTTGCCCAATAAACTAGATTCGTAGACTTTATTTGAATAGAATCAAATCAGTCCTAGTACCCACTCTTCAAAAGTGCGGATATACGATTTTTGTTTAATTGTGTCCCAGACAACAATGCCACAATTAAGTTTCATCTGATCAAATCAGTTGAGCTATTTATTTGTCATATTATATATTTGAGATTTTATTTATATTCAAAATATAAATTCTGTTATTCACATCTAATGTGTTTATCTCAATATCATCTTTATAAAATAAAACACTTTAGTGTTCTAGAATATAAAGGTTCACCCACAACGGGTTATACACTGATATAAGATAATGTATCTAGTCAAACTAGTTACATTATAACAGATTCCAAATTTAGGTACACACCCGAGGGTAGTTCCTAAATTTAGGTATCTACGGTTAAAACATCAACTTTCGTCCCGTTTCCAATTCGCAGATAAATCTCAATTGAAGTCAGTATCCTGCTCTTAGCTGATTCTGAACATCAATATATATATATATATATTTTATGTACCACACTAAGTATTTAAAATCTAATTTTAATACTAGTAGTGAACATAATCTTGACAAATATATTTGAAGTCAGAGCCTTGCTCGTTCTTCAATTCCTTCATGTCTGCTTTGTCCAAACGGCAATCACGCTTCCGCGATCCCGTTTGCCACAATTCAGGCAGACATTTTGGGATATTTCCTTTATCTTCCCAGAAGATTATAATGATTTTGCCTTTGCCAGTTTCAACACTCCAGTAGCCTTTGGCCTTCTAGAATATCGAAGTAAAGTGCGCCTTGCGCTACTTGCCTTATTGCAAACTTTGACTTTATCTCCTTGAGAATAGTCATTAACTTTCCAAGAGTTATTTTTGCAATTTTAGTACTTCTAAAATCTAAGGATAGATTCTTTGAAGATCCTTCAATTTCATTATCATACTTTAAGGATCTAATCCTTAGTTCTGATTCCGAAATTAAGGAGTCTACTGCGGTAAGTATAATGGATTAAGCACTAAAGTTATCATTGCATGATCTTCCAAAGATTATGCTCTACTGTTTGCTTAACTCTGGGCTTAGGCTTAATATTATTTTCCAGGACCATCCTGAAATTTTATTACCAATTTGAAAATTAAACCATTTAAATACATTTTCCCTAGGATTATGTTTTAAATGTCAATCTTTCAATTTTATCTTGATTCTAATAGTCCAACTATTATCTTGATTACAATAGTCCAACTATTTAATCAACTATAATTTAATAGATTAAAATCAATTATATTGATTACTATAATCCAATTATAAAATCAACTATAAATGAATAGTTTGAATATAGTCCAACTATTTATTAAAACCAACAATTTAAATATTAGTCCATCTAACATTTAATTTATTTGACGAATGATATTTGAATGAGCGCGTATGGCAAGTAATTAAACGAATATTGCAAATTCAATTCTTGCCTCCCACTATTTTTCGGCGAGCCTCTAACCCTCTGTCGAGTACTCGGGAAACCGCATTTCCTAGTGGGCTAGGATCCCGTTAAATATCACACAATCTTGACTTTGGCCAACAAATTGTATGATAATTATGTAGTTAGATCTCTAAGATCGATTGGATCCAATTCAATTCCTAGATCCGGTAGGGGGACATCCAAGTCCGAAACATATATCTTATATATGCCAATACATCCAATGTATTACCTGACCTTTTTCCTCTGAATCAACTAAGCATTGGCTTTGGCACAACAAACTTAGTGATCCCAGTCAAGCGCGACCCATTGACCATGGAAAGCTTCGTAATCAATGTCGATGGACAAGAAGTGGTATTGACTTTGGCCAACAAACCACAACTTGGACAAGACACTGATATGGAACAAAGCCTTCGTGATTCAAACACATCATCGACGGACAAAGGCCTTGACTTTGGCCAACAAGCCAATGCCAGTCTCGGATCTTGAGTGAGAATCACTCAATGGAAGGAAAAACGCTTAATATTTTGGGAGGGTTTTTCGAGTGCAAATTGGCAACCAATTTATTATCTTTGTTAAGGTCTCATCATCATACACCCTTAAACATGCATTCTAAACACATAATAAAGCGCATATGAAAAATAATAATGATATGCGGATGGATACTTTACACATTGATCCTAGATCAAATCTCTCCATTTCTCTCTCCCGCTAGCACAAATATTTCTTCTACCCGTTACACTACACTTCTAAAGAAACCTCATTTACATTGAGGGGAATAAGTGAGAAGAGAATACAAAGAATAAGGAGGTGATAAGGCTGGACACGCAGGTCCAATTAATAAATCAAATTTATTACAACAATTTCTAAAATTGCCCCACCCATCTAATATCCATCCGATATACATTATTCATGCATCGCAACCATGTATTCACACAAGCATGTTATCAATCAATCTAATCCAATTAATTAATCTGATAATTAGTGATCATCCAATATTCAAACAACGATTTGATTTTGTTCGAGTCAAACTCGTTTTGCGAATAAGTACTCAAAGTACGAATTCTCGAATTAAATTAAACTACACAATTAAATCCAATTCAATTTGTATTTAATTCTAATTCATTATTTAATTCCAAATTAAATACTACACTTTATTAATGAACTTTTACGACTTAAATTCCAAATTTAATCGTTACGGGTCTCAAAGCCCGATTAACGTCCAACGTCAATTTAATTAAAGTCCAATGGGCTTTTAATTAATTTCTTGAGGTGTGGACTTTTGGTCAACTCGGGTCAAACCGAATAACCAAAATCCAATCCGGGAATTACCCCATAAGCCTAGAAATCAATCTTAGCCCATTAGGCCCAATTAAACTTAAAAGGTCCATTATGTCGCATTTGGGCTTTATGGAGGCAGTTTTGGGCCCAATTGGATCCAACCAATTTTGCCTAAACCCAACTTTGTACAACAAAGCCCAATAAGCCCAATTACAACACTTAAGCCCAATTTCACAAAATAGGCCCAAAATAATTAAATCATAAAATTCCAAATTCCCAATTTAATTACCAAAGAGTATAACATGATTAATTACCCAAATTAACATTTCTAAAACATCAATATACACAATTAATCATGCTCATTTTCATCATCACATGTCCAACACATTTTGATTAAAATCAAACCCAAATCACATGCTCAAAGTCTCGGCCAAGGGAGGGGATTTTTGTCCGATTCGAATTCAATCCAATTAATTCCACAATCGACATTAAATCACATTCCCCGAATGATTCTAACTCATCCAATAAAACAAAAATAAAAAAAATCCAAGACATTATAAGGCTATTAGTATTCGGCCAACACCAAATATTTGGGGAAAAATTATTCCAAATCAATTTTCTTGAAATTGATCAAATCAAACTTCAATTAAACATGTATTAAGCATATTCAAACATCCAATATATTCAAATCATGCTCAAATAAAAATTACCCAAATTTTAAGCCCTAAACTTTTTCATGCTCAAACCTTGCTCTAGATGCCATTGTTGGTTTCTATTAAGGTCCCAAGATCAATAATAAGCATGAAAACATGTGTGAATAACAATCGAGAAGTTGCGGAATACTTACATCTATCGGTTGATCGACGCGAAGGCAACAAAACTGATTTTCTTCCTCCTTGAAATGGTTCGGCAGTGAGCAGAAATAACTCACTGGTTTGGCCTCCATTTGGTCCTTCGTCAAGCTCCAAGCTTCGTCGAATGGTTCCCGGCTCATGGGTGGACTTCCCTATCACCTTCGCAAGTCTCGTAAGTGTGCTAGCACTTGTGATTTTGCCACAAAATCCACTCTTGCTT